>WBMW01006244.1:64823-92781 GCA_013396635.1 Penelope pileata | reverse complement strand
GTGCTGCACGGCGGGGAGAGCGGGTGCGCCGCGAGGGAGCGCGCCGGCGGCTGCTCCGCGCATGCCCGCTGGGGGCCGCCGAGGCGCGGCTGCCGCCATGGCCGTTTCCTCAGGAGGGACGGGGAGACGCCGTGTCCTGCGTGTCCCCACCGCCACGCATTGACACCGGCGTGCCGCCATGGCCACACTGTGACACCGCGGTGTTCTCACGGCCACACACTGTCACCGAAGTGTCCTCATGGACACAGACAGTCACCACAGCGTCCCCCCGTTCACATACAGCCACCACAGTGTCCTCAGTGGCCGCTCACAGACACCAGTGTCCTCATAGCCATGCACAGGCGCCAGTGTCCCCATGGCCACAGACAATCACCACAGTGTCCTCATGGCCACACAAAGCCGCCAGTGTCACCATGGCCGTTACCTCAGGAGGGCTGAGGAGATGCAGTGTCCTGTGTGTCCCCATGAGCATGCACTGACACTGCTGTGCCTCCATGGCCCCACAGTGACACCAGTGTCCTCTCAGACCCACACTGACACCACAGTGTCCCCATGGCCACACACAGCCACCACAGTGTCACTACGGCTGTTGTCTCAGGAGGGCTGAGGAGATGTGATGTCCTACACGTCCCCATGGCTGCACACTGACGCTACCATGCCTCCATGGCCACACAGTGACACCACAGTGTCCCCTCAGACCCACAGGAACACCACAGTGTCCCCATGACCACACAGTGACACCAGTGTCCCCCCAGCTGGCACACAAGGCCACACAGACCTCATGCTCACCTCACATTTGCTCTCCACCAAAGAGCTGGCACCAGCACCTCTAAAAATCTTAACTGAAAAGCAATATTGCTAATAAATATTTCCCCTGCATCCCTAATTATCACATGTGTAACGGCACTGTGGGGTTCCGATTCGAAGATCACCTGGAGTGAGCCGCGTTTTCAGGAGCAGCTCTTGGGGATGAGTCAGTGAAGATGCCGCATGTGTTCGATACTTTACATTTTGGTGATTTCCAGATTTGATTGAGGCTTTGTTTGCTTGTACGTGTGTGTTTGTGGTGGGTGGCTGTTTTCAAAGTTTATTTCTTTTTTGGCTTAATGAGTAGTGCTTGTGTTGTAAATGTCGAAATACCCACCACCTGTTACACGTGCTGATAAATGTGTGTCGCTTCTCAGAGGAGGCACACACTGATTCCGGCCATGCGGCGTTTTGCCTGGCCCATGAGCCATGACTAATGGGATGACGAGGATCAAGGGTCTCCTTCTCAGCAAGGTTCTTCAATTTAAAAAAAAAAAAAAACAAAACTGTTTTTGTATTATCCATCAAAAAACCTCACTGCCCTGACTCTGCTTGTTCCAACAGTGAAGGCAGAAAAAAAACAGAATTAATTACACCAGTGTCTATAATGTTATTGCCTATATGGAATTCCACAACATGCCTTCGTCTTTGGGATTTCCAAGGAAGAAGTGCTGTTTATTGTGTTGGAGAATGAAGGAATTTCTTCCTGTGGGGGCTCTCCCTCGTAGTTTAGGAGGCAGATATTTGAAAGCTGCATCTCCCTGTCTTCCCTGTCCCAGACATGACAGCAATGAAATTCTCTAAAATGATCAGAGGAAAATTGGACCGTTTTTTATGAAAGCTTTTCTCTCAGTGGTGAGTTTTGAAGTGGTTCAGTGATTGGAATTGCTGCAGATAACCCTGCAGAGGTGTAATCACTGGGAAGAAAAGCAGCTGGGGGTGTCAGAAACAACTTCTGCTGGTAGGAACATCACAGACATTGCATGTCTATCTATAGAGGCAGATTGACTTTTCTGACAGACTGTCAGAAAAGATTTCTTAAATTAATTGATGCGAAATAGATACACACAATCACCCAAAAAAAAAAAAAAGTTCTTTAGGAGCTTTCAGAATTATATTTATCCTTCAGTGGGTGAGATTTTGCTCACTGGATAATTTTGAAATTGGATATGCTTGACAGGGCCTGGCTAGATATCCAGGCAAGGATTAAGCAAGGTTCACAGGGAAGTGCTGCTGGTCCAGCAAAGCAGAGACACATCCCCCTTAGAGCAATTTTCCTCGTTGTTATATCTGAGCATACAGCTACAAAATCAATGCTTTTTCCCCAACAAAGGAAAGAACAAAGTTAAAAACTCTCAGGCCTCTTGCTTTCTGTTTCCAAATGCCATCAGGCTTTTCTTATGCAGAGAGCTGTTTGTCCCCAGCTCTCTCTGAAACACCTCCCAGTTACAGCTGTTTGCATCCTGCCACAAAGGAGCACTGCTGTAGCATCTCCAGCTGCAGGAAATATCCCTTCTGATGGCAGCAAGAGGAGCAGGATTTTCAAATCTTTCAATATTGGCGTTACTGCATCCATCTTTTTGACACTTCTGCAGGAGCTAAGGTTGATATGGGACCTTGGGAGGTCCTCATCTGCACTCCAGCTGCTTTGCTGCAAGGGGGGCGGGAGGAGCATTTCCCTCAAACACGACTCCAAGGTTAACTGTTGTAAATAGAAACAGCATGCAAACCCTGAATTTTGCATTAAGAAGCACACGCCAGAACATGGCTGCATGAGCCAGCAAAGCAGCCTCACAGCAGGCACCACTGTCCGGCACCATGTGGGAAGGGAAGCAGTGTGAGTGGAGCCATCGTGAAAATTATGTGTGTGTAACTTCCAGGGGTAATATTTCACTGTGGGTAATTGTGTAATTACCCATTATGAGTGGGTAAATGTAGACAAATGAGAGCATTAGCTGAGCCATTTTTAATGTTATATTGGTGTGCATTTCTGTTTTCCCAGGATACTGTTTGGGTTAAAAGGATGCAGAATGTTGGGCAGTTTGTTTTCAAGATGTAACAAAGCTGAAAAGCTCGTGGCCCTTTCTATCTTATCGCTTCAGAGCAGGCTCCAGATCTGCCCCTACCTATTTGTTCCCAGCATCATGAATTAATTGCTTCTTCTAAAACACTTTCCAGAATAATTACCTAATGAGTTCCAATGTGCCTGCATCTCCATCTCTCTTGCGTCTTCCAGTAAGAGGAAATGCACCCTGTGTGGGAGTACTCGGCCTCTGTGCCTGCTTGTGTTTACAGGGCAAACAAGGAGCAGCAAATGCACATGTGCTGGGAGTGCCTGCGCCATCCCAGGAGCAAAGAGCGCTGCTCACCTCCCCTGGCTGGAGCCCTGCTGCTGGGTAACGCACATCTCAGGCGGCTGCTGGTGTTGGAAGCATAGCAGGTTGAAGAATATTCAAAGTATTTTGTGAAATGTTTCAGATTTGTTTCCATTTTGTACAGTGTCCAATGGAAGAGCCTGCTGATATTAGAAGAAATCACTGCTGTAGCATTTGTAGCCCTCTCCATTTATTCCCATTAGACAGGGGAAATCAGTGTAGGTAATGATTTGTGGAAATGGCTGTAAAGAAAAGCAGAGCTGAAGCTGAGGCTGCAGCGTTGGAAAGAAAGTGCCTACGTGTGAGCAGCCTGGCAGGGCCAAGCGGCGTGCAAGAAACCCTCCGAAAGAGTAAACTCCATTTATAGCTGCCACTTGGGAGAGCTTAACGGAATAGCTCCCACAGGGAGGCTCACATTTGCATGAAAAACAAACAAACCCACACTCCTTTTATTAATCCCGGTTAAAGGCCTGAAGCAGAATATTTATGAAAGCTGGAAGCACATAACACCTTTGTAAAATCTACACGTGCCAATGGCAGCGAGTCACAGAGAAGAGAAAAGAAAAGAAAGCGTATCCCTTGTGCTGTTTTTCAGCTCACCTGAGGTTCCCCTTGGGCATGTGAAGTCCCATAACAGTGGGACAGGGAAAGCCTAATGCACTGCTAACTCCTGCCCAGCTCTGATGTTTTTAGACAAAAGTTCTGGGGATGATTTGCTTTATGCCTGTGGTATGCCAATCTGAAAATGCTGGGAGGTGCGCAGGGGCCTCGGTGGGATGCAGGACAAGCTGATTTCAGGTGGCTGAGGTGTGGGCATGATGCTGAGCGGTCAGATATTGCCTGCTGGCTGCTGCTCGTGTCATATCCCAGAGTCAGACATCTGCGAGCGGCTGTTCTTCTGGCTGCTGCTCACAGCAGCCCTGGCGGTGCCAGGCAGCGTGCCATCAAAACGTGAAATACATGTTTGCTCAGCTGCACCTCTCTGTTTGGAACGGCACTTTTGCAATACAGGTCTGGATTTCGTGCAGAGCAGGTGACGTGGGAAGGAAAACAGAGAGCCAAAATAGGTGGCAAAGTGTCTGTTTAAATACAGAAGGATCTTCCAGTTCATACAAATGAGACACTTCAGTGGCAGCTGGAAGCAGAAGCAGAGGGGCTGCTGCGGGCTACACACAGTCAATGATGCCTCCTCCCAGGGACTCTGTCCTTGGATGCTCACGGCGAGGCACTGAGTGGTTTGCACTTTGCAGCTGGGTACATTGCAGAGCAGCCACCATGGCACTGAATTACAGAGTGTGTGAGCGGGAGACCCGAGAAGCACGTCCTTGATTTAGGCATAAATAGAGTCTGGGCTGCAGCTGCATAGTGCCACTGTGAAACGCTGCTGCTTGGTGCTAACACTAATTTACAGGAGGGAAATAGAAATCGTGGTGTGTCCGAGGCTCCGTTTGGTTCATAGTTTCCTAAAATAGAACAGAAAACAATTCCTGTTTCTTGGTAACAGTTATATAGATTGCTGCACCTTCTGAACAAAAGGGCTTAAAACAGTGCTCTTTTCACCCATTCACACATGCTCAGCTAATATTTACATTGGGCTGCTGGCTGCAGCAGGAGCAGACAAGGACAAGGAGAGCTGCTGGCCTTACTCAGCCCCTTGGCATGGGGACGTGGGATGGGATGGCACTGGAGACCCAGCGGTGGCAGTGGCAGTGGCACGCCTGGCTCTTGCTCTGGCCGCAGCTGCAGCTTAGCACTCTTTGTGCTGTTGCATTTAGTCAGCCCCCTCCCTGCCCTGTGCACAAATCGTTATGGCAAAGGTCTCCTTGATTTACTACACAGGTAATAAATTTTGCTTTCTTTTGCAAATTGCTAGCTCAAAGGGCAGCCTCCAGTCTCCTTCATGGTGGGGCTGGGTAGCCAGCAGCGCTCAGTGACACAACTACTTCACTGTGGCCAGTGACCCAGCCCCATGTCATGGAAGGAGACCTTGGGGACAGCACTCATGGCCCTGGTAGCCAGGGAACAGCTGCTGTGAGCCACCTGTACTCTGTGTAAGACGACCGATTTCTGCTCCAGCTGATGCTGATCACTCTCAGGATGCTGCAGCATTCCTGCAGCCCAAAAGCACTTGAGTGACATCATAAATTGTCCCTGCAAATCTCTGGATGCAAGACCAGGCAGCAGCAGGGACTGCCAGTGCTGTTTCCTCAGATAACAAGGCAAGTGGGGTTAGCTACACCCTGCTCGACACCACGCTGCTGGAAAACTGGGGCTTGCAATGAGGTCACCTCCTCAGCTATTTATGGGTCATATGTTTGAAGATGCCTTGGGAAAGCACATCAGTCTCTCACAAATGTCTGCCGGGGTGCTGTTTTCCTGCGTTTCCTCCCACTAGAGCCTCCCCCTTTGGGGGTGCTATGTGCTGCTTTCTAGACCTGAGGAGCATCTGCAGGGAAATGAGAGCTCCTGCTGCAGCTGGAGTCAGACACAGCCGCGTGTGCTGGGCTGGGAGTGCTCACTCTACCGTGAAACTGGATTTAGAGGTGCTGCAGCCGCTGCTGTGGGGTGCTGGTGGCCAGTCCCTGGAGGCAGTGATGCTGCTGCCTGGCCCCCATCCTCCCACCTCCCAGCAGTGCAGGCAGTGTACATCCTCACCTCCAGGGATGAATGGATTTTGTGCCTCCTGCACCTTGGGGCTGGTGCTCGAGATGCATTTCTCCCAGGCACCTGCTTTTGCACCAGGGCGCTGGGAGAGAAGGGATAAAACATGATGAGAGGTGCATCAGGGCAGAGGAAAAGAGGCTGATTTGCGTTCTCTGATAGCACGAAGCAATCAGTAGGGAAGCGTGCTGCATGCCCTGGCCTGTGCCCTGCTGCTGCCTCACTCCCTCCTCCTGGGGCTGGGGCTGCGCCTGCTGCCACTGGGATGCAGAGGATCTGGGCACTTGGCCCTGGTGCTGGCTCGGGTCTTAGCAGCCTCTTCAAAGGGTTTATTGCACCAGGTGTTAAAATAAATAACACCAAATTAGCCTCACGCAGCAGGCCCTGGAAGAGGGCAGACTCGATGTCTGTGGCTACTCAGCACAATCCACCAGCGAGCTGCTTGTCTCCGCTTTCTGGCCAGACTGGCAGCATCACACCCGTGGCAGGTTCAGCACTGAAATCCCTTCCAAACACTAGCGAGGGGATTGTGGCAATGTTTTGCTGCCCAATCAGCGCTGGCTCCCAGCTTTTGAGGTGTCTATAATTAAAAATGACTGAGTCTTATTGCAATAGGAGGAACAAGGAGCTCTATTAAATGCACCCTACTCTGCTAGCCCAGAGCCTGGAAATAATTGCAGCTGATCTATGCCAGCATGCACAGAGCTTCTGCAAAACCCGGGCTGGATTGCTGCTGCCATTCAGTGCCTGGCTGCCGTCCCCAGGGTCGCTGCAAGTCAAGGTGTGTTTGCTTAATTTTAACTTTCCTGGAGTAGTTTTTCTGCTGGTCCTCACATTTCAGGAAAGCAACTGGAGATGGTGGTAATCGATTTGTAGCAATTATGCTCAGGCTGAGTGATTGCTTCTCTGAATGCGCATCCTCTCACCACTAAGGAAATAACTCGTAATCTCTACTACGCTTCGGAGTGTTTTTATTCCGGAAGGGCTGATTTTACTGGTCTGCAACAAATCACTAAAAACTTCCATCTAGGGCTTTTCTCCCGTTAATTGTGAACCCTTGAATTCCACTTTGCACGAGCCACTTCCTCAGGTTCACAGAACCGACGAAATGGGGTTCCTATGGGGACATGAATCTCACTTCTTATTAAACAGCACAATCGTAACGAATGCCTCAGTCACCATTTTTAAATAAACGCATTATCAGTACTGCAAAATCTATGTGAATTAATATGTAATATCAGTAAGTAGGACGCTCGAGCAGTATTTTAGGCACGCAATAAATGTTTAATGATTTCTGTTCCAAATTTAGTGTGAAAGTGATTTAAATGCACAGCATGCTCCCTACTTACATATCAACAATTCAACACAAATACAGCCGGCTGCTCGCGTGCTTCCTGGAGATGCCACTCCATTGCTGCGGAGCACCTTCGCTGGTGGCACAGCCGTGGCTCACAGCGCTTGGAAAGTTCTCTGCTTTAATTCAGCAAAGGACCGGCTCAGACTTGGCAAGCAGACTCAATGCTGCTCATAAGGACTTTGCCGTTGCCATCAGACAGGATGCAAATAACATCCAGCCCCATCCAGGAGCTCGGCTGGGGCTGGCAAGAGCAAAAGAGATTGTAGAGAAAAAGGTGTAGAGGTGAGCTTTTCCAACTGAAAGTTCACACACCGTGGTAGGGATTGTATCTCCTATGGTTGTTGTGGAAATGTTGGTGAATGCGTTGACCCACTGTGGCACATTAGGAGGAGAGTGCTTGGGTCCTCCTCTGGAGCTGTTCAGGGATTGATGAATTTGGTTGAGTTTTCCTCTTTGGAAACTCGGAAGGGATGTCTTTCAGCTATTCACATGTGAATAACCTGTCTTGGGAGCGCCCTTCCTATGTCCTGGTTGTGGTGAGCGAGGGTCCAGCAGTCCCTGCTCGGACCTCCAGGCTGCGCATTTCCGCAAATCTCAGCTACGAGCGTGTGTTTATGGATGAGCTAGAAAACACAGCACCAGAGAATGTAAATCCAAACACCAGAGAACGTAAATCCAAACAACCCTGTGGCTGTGGTGTCAGCAATGGGGGCTGCTGCCTGTGGGGACCATGGGGCAACACTGGGAATTCAGTGAGGAGCACCATTCAGCTTTTTCCTCTCCATTTGCTGCAGGCAGCTAGCAGTGATGGGGGGCTGCCACCTCCAGCTTGGCTTTTCGCCCAGTCCAACTTGCTTTAGACACCCCAACCTTCCCACTGTGTGCTTCCCAGACAGGAAAAAGCAGAAGGCTTTGTCTTATTAAATATCCCTGTTTAGCCACGTGCCCTGAGCTGGGATGTGCCCACCGGGGTGAGATGCAGTTGGTCCAGGCTCCCCAGGAGATACAGCTCAAAGCAGCACAGAGCCCTGATAACATTACAGACTGATGGAGCTGCTGAAGTCTGCACAGAGAAAGTGAATATTGTGAACAGTGCGGTGCAGGCCTGTGCTGTGAGTGTGCTGGTTGTGCTCACTCTGCTCATTTACAGGCTGGTAAAGAAAACAATGAGTGAATTTGTCCCTTAAAAGTCTGTTAACAGGAAAATATTCTGCTTTATGCCATGGAAATCTCCTTTTAAAGTTTGATTTCACTTTGATTATCTAATTTACTGACAGGAAAGGTGCTGAGCTGCACAGATTTCAGCCTAGTAAGTAATTTGACATCTCTCTACGTGATACCACACAGCAGCAGCAACAGGACTGCAAGTTTTGATGTAGGTTTTTGAAGCACTGTCTTGGATCTCTTCCGAGCATTTGTGCAGTGTTAGCACATCCCCTTGCTTCCCAAATACTTCTGTTGTAAGCAGTATCTTATAGATTAGTTGCAAAATATTCTTTTTCCATAAGAAACTCAATGCTAGGATGATATCAAGCACTGTGTGACACATATATGTGTATGTAAACGAACATTTCTACATGTATGCTGTGGTTAAAAACATAATGATAGCAAGTGATCCTAGGACACTACTAATTTTAAATAACCCACATTCTGCTTCTACATACTGTGAATGGTCAGATCACTTCACAAAAGTCATTCTCCTGTGTCATGGTTTCTGGGATTCACACGAGCATCTTGCTGCCACAGTCTTGGGTGGTGCTCTGCACTGAGCACTGCTTGCAAAGACATCACACAGAAACAGAAAGGACCACATTTACCAGCACATCAAGCTGCAACAGGCACTCAGCATCACAGCATCATTTTTCACATTGTGGACCTGCTGAGTTGCTTCCACCACCACCTGCAGTCAGGGCACGGCTTGTCCTGCAGAACAATCCTGTGTCAGCAGGTGGTTTGCAGCAGCTGCTCTGTGATGCTGCAGAGTCCTGGTACTGAGCAGAACTAGCATGCCTTTCCCACCTGGTATTTCCCAGGGCTGCACATTTTGGGTACAAGGGCAGCCCAGCTTGCAGTCATGGAGGTGCTGGGGCTCCCAGATGCCTCCCAGCTCCCCATCAGTCTTAATGGGAGTTTCTCCCCATGGGGCCCTCTCTGCCCTCAGCATATCAACCCATCACACTGCTTCAGGACACATCCTAACCTCCACGAGCAGTTCTGCAGAGCCAGACTTCATTTCTCCAACAGGTTTGTGCTTACCAAGACAGATCTTACTCCTTCTGAACAGCAGGTTTCCAAGAGCAGGGCTGCTGTTTGAACAGGCGCTGCTTTATTGGCCTCTCTGGAATACTCTCTGGCAAGCTGGTTTACTGCAGCCATTTTGCTGTGCATAGACGATGGGGACCAGGTCTGTGTGCTTCCCCTGGCAGCTCTTCAGGCTGCCAGCACGTTGTGCCAGCACAGCTGGGGGTAAGGATGAATGGGGCAACGTCGTTCTAGGTGGGCTGGGAGCAGGGTGGAGGCATCAGCACGGAGTCTGCTGAGGAGCTCAGCTCCTCCAGAGCCTCTCTGGTGTCTCCTCACCTGGATTTTGAAGGGCTGCAGGAGGCTGGGGACAGCGAGCACTGGGCTGTACGTGGAGCATGCTGTATGTGCACTGCATTGTGTGGGTGCTCTTTGTGTTAAACACAGCATGAAAAACACAAGCAGCTGCCCTCCCTAGTGAGAACCAGCCACAGGAGGGTTAGCACTGCTGCTGGGGACAGGGCAGTGTTTTACCACCATGGTGATGGAAATAGCTACAAAGCCCAATGACTCTCATGGCATTTATGATGAGAGGGAAAGAGTGAATTTGCTCCCAGGATTCATCCAAGTTTCCAAACACATCTTCAGATGGGAAAGTGGCCGAAATGTTCCCCCCAAGGAGGCTGCCAATGGCAGAGGGGAGAAGAAAAGCAGAATTGCTCGCTGGATTTCAAATGGCTGGGGAAAAAAAAAAAAAAAGGCTAACATCAGCTAAAGCCCTGTGGCTCCAAGTACAGGGGGAGAGCTGGAAAAAACCACAAATGGCAGAAATTTACCAGTGGATTTCCCAGTCCCCACAGGAGCCAGCACAGTGTCACCCAGGCAGGCTTTGCTTGGTGCTTACAGGTGGTGCTGGGCTGGTGCAGGTTCCTGTGTGGTCAGCAAAGCAGGACAGAGTGGCACAGACACCCCAATGAGGTTGAAGAGGATGATGCCCAATCTTCCCTGCCCTGTGCTGACACTGCCCGAGCTGAAAATGAAGAATGCAATCAAATATTTTTTGGCTGCAAGCGATGGGAATGGATTTTCGAGGCTGACTGCAGCTTATTGCTGATTCTCACTCAATAATTCCTGACTGAACCCTCCTGCACTTCAGCTGTGGTTCACGATCCCCACTCTTGATGCAGAGCTCTCCAGCACGGGGGAAGCTGGTGTGTGTACACAGCTTATTAAATATTGCCTCTATTAAACATTTTGTGCTGTCTTTTCAGCCTTCTGTCTTGGTTCAGCTCCCATTTCATTGTACCACCTTCTGCAAGGTGACAGCATCATGTACTGCCCTGGCACAGACTCATGTCGGCTTTGGTCAAGCCACCTCTTAGGAGGCAACAAATTACACTGAGGTGCCAGAGGAGCTAAGCTCAGGATTGTTCGCTGAGCGCTTGCCTGGCTTCCCTGTCCTGTTTTATGTGAAGTTCTATGGCACTGCAAGTGCACCTTTCTTTTATATAATTTTTCCCACATCTGAGATAGCACATTTCTCTGTCTAAAAATATATATAAGCCGATAAAGGTGTCATGTTTATTTCTAGCCTTCCTACTGTCCCTCATCTCTTAAAATTCTTGCAATTGTAGATGAGTGAGAGAAAGCAAGCTCTCATGGGGCCACTTTCTTTAATGTTTGCTGCCCTTTTTCCCTCTGAAATAGAAAGTGGGTGACTAGGTAAATATTGCTGCAGTTGAGCAAGTCCTCTGAGAGCACACATAACAACATCCATAAGCTGGCTGCCTCCTGCTATCTGACATCCCACGATAATCCACGTCTGAGGAGTGCTGCTCCTGGTGGCAGAGCATCATCCCCGCTCAGCAGGGAGCAGCAGGAGGAACCCTCTCACTGTCACTGCCACTCAGGGAGGTTTGGTTTGGGGAAGGCTCTGAAATATCTCCATGCTTGGCAGTGAAAGAGCGATTGTGGCTGGCTGTGATTTACAAGTAGAGAGGGACCCTCTTACCCTGTCTGTAGGAATAATCCATGGGCACAGAAATCAGGGAACAATTATCAGGATGTCGGGAAGTATAATCACGAATGCAAGCACAACACATATTCTTCAATGATCTTACTCTTCATTTGTTGTCTTTAAACGTAAATCCAAGCACTTCTTTATATTAACAGAAAAGTGTTTGATTGCAGCCTGTTAGAGGTTTCATTAGTGTTCTTTGCACAGGAAAGCTTTAGCTAATTAACTTACAAAAAAATGGTGCTAACAAGGTATGAGACAGAAGTTTAATGCTACATACACAATACATCTTCCCTTAGTGATATACTTAATTTTTCCAATATTTTAAAATCATTTTGAAGCATAATTTAATCTGATGAGGATGAATGTAAGCAAACAAAACATGAAATGTTAGGAGCAGCTGCCAGTCATAATGACACACATTCTGTAGCAGCTTTGTGTGTCAGTTGAATGTTGTAGACATAGAGCTTGGGGCACTAAGGCAGAGCAGAAGTCCCTGGGCCTCCATGCTTCCCAGTCTCCAGCCCATGTGAGCTGATAGAAAACCACAATGATTGGGGCACGGGGCTGCTTAGGGGAAGCAGGGGACTGACCTGCAGACAGGAATCTGCAAATGGACAAAGACGGCTCGCAGGGCATGGGCAGCTCTCTGACACTGCTGCAAACACCCTATGAGCCATCTGTCACCTAAATTGCTGAGTCCTTGTGAACAGAGATCATCTCTTGCAGAGACCACAGCACAACAGGAACTTTCAGGTTGTGGTCCATTTCATTTTGTGATAGTGTCATGAATGTGTCTGAGCAGTGCTGAGTTGTCTCCTTGGCTGTGTAAGGAGATCGTGCCCCTAATGGAGGTAGAGGTGCTTAGAGTAATGTCTACTACATTTCACTTACTTGTGTTATTCTCAGATGCTTCATCTGACAAACATTTATCCCAATCACAGAGCTAATCCTATATTGCATCCGTAGCTTGGGGTGTATCAATGGAAAAAGCTTTGTCAGACCGCAAGATCGGATCCATTTGTGTTTGACTTCTCCAGCAGCTCTTTACATTTCTGGACTGCAGCCATGCTGACATTTATTTCTGCAAGAAATCTCCAATAAAATAGAGTATCTGATATTAATATGATTGACCTGCTGGCCTTGCTGAAGCTGCAGGGAAGTAAGTGTGCATTTAATCAATTTTGCTGTGTATCACAGAGGTCATTGCTGTGAGTGGGCTCCTGGAGATGCTGTTCACTTACTGTATCTCTATAGAAAAGCAGATTTTAGATCCCAAGATGATCTGAAAAATGTAAAATGTCCAACAAATATCTTCCTACAGGAGCCTGTTGGGAAGGAACTTCGTCTGCAGATGCCCTCTGCTTTGGCAGTGTGGCTGTTTCCCTGCTCCTGGGTGCCATGAGCATCCCTTCACCTGGCAGCAGTCACTGGAGAGAGCCCAGTCAGCACTGCTGACCACAGCAAAAATTTTGGTTTATATAGAGAAGAGCAACATTCCCAAGAAGCTCAGTGATTGAGAAGTGCATGGACTGGTGTAAAAGAAGAGGAAGACACTCAAAAGGTTTTATGTTAATAGAATCCCTTTGTGTATTTAGCAATAAAGTGAGATTAACACAAACTGTGCTTTTTTTCTTAATTAAATATGACTTTCTGGAACAATTTTAACGTGAGCAGAGTTGATACTTGTGAATTAATTGTATTTTGTCTAATATCAGTCTGACTGACAGCTAGCTATGGATGGATAAGGCCCACCGCTGTCCTGCATGCGTTCCTGTGGCACTACTTTCTGTGTCGTTTGAACTCCAAGTTCCCAGCACAGGGGCTATTTTTATGTTCTGTACTTATACAGAGCTTTGCACAAGAGAATTACTAGAAACTAATTACAACCCAGTGACGTAAATTAGCAGAGAACTACTTATTTGCTGCTGTGTGGAACATGCAGTTATCAAAGCGGGCAGCCAGATCCTGGAAGACTGAAGCTTCTCAGGAATAAAACAATTTATTCTCCATTTATTCATACCCCAATGTGCTATTTTTTTAAGATTCAGATGACGCAGTGTGAAGGAAATTGATACAATTTGTCTGAAACAATCTGAGCAAAATGAAAGGAAAGGTATCACCATCAGAGAGGAGGGAGCTGTCTTCATAGCTTGCTGGCCTCATCTTCTGATTAAATCACCTACAGGGTATGCGATCAATTCACACACTATCCAGTTGTGCTGAATTTTGCACTGGGAGCTCATTGTTTGAGAAATGCACAGAAACCAGGACAGCCAAACTGGCCAAAAGGATATCCCCTACCATGTAGTGTCATGCTCAGCAGTAAGAGTTGGGTAAAGGAGGAGGAGGGAGGGGACATTTGGAGTGATGAGCAGAGCACTGCCTGCCTGGGAGGGGATAAAGAAGCAAACACACAAACTGGGGTTATTGGAGAGCTGGGTTAGCGGCCGTAGCTAATTGCCAGGAGCGATTAATCTAATTCACTTTGGTAGGAGTTTCCTAGGAAGTTAATGGCAGATGCCGGCAGAAACTGCTCCTCCTGTGTCTTGAGAAGGCTGGGCACTTGGAATGCAGCATGAGATTTCATCATATTGACCTTCCTGCAGCACAGATCTCCAACAGCTAAACACAGCAGTAACACACAGACTTGGAAGAGATGAACCCAAGCTGAACCCAAGCACCTGGTGGCACTGACTGGTCCTGCATCTCCCTGGAAGGGCCTCTAGGAAGCGTCTGTGGCCTTGAAGCATCCAGGTTTCCAGTGCTGGGTAGATGCAGGGTGAAGTAACATATATCTGAATGTGGTCAGAAACTCTTTGGGTAAAATAGCATTGCAGTATTTCCTCACTAAAATCACTGGAGATCATAGTAAGGTGGTTTCAGTGAGACAGCAGGGTCTGGACTTGACAGCCCTGGAGGTTGCCTGGAGCAAAACTCTTTAAGATTTGTATATGGGTGGCGTAAATGGCCATAGGCCCATAGAGCTGTCATGTAAAACATGGCTGTTTCTGTGCTGTGATCATCAGTGCTGTGGCATGTCACATCCCTGCATACCTGTCAGCACCCACTGAAGCTCTAGAGCTGATCTCAGACACCTAATGCAAAACAAAGTGGCATCCAACAAGACAGCATTTGCTCTCAGACCTCACCTTGAGAGTCAGAGAGGAATCAGCTCCGGGACAGAGAAGCAGCTGCTCCCACAGGAGCACAGGATCAAGAGTTGATGATAACTCGTGGAAAGCTGGCAAAAATCTCAGCTAGTCACATGTCCAGTGGGTTTCACAATGCAGAATAATTATGTAGCAGAGCAAACGGTGAGACAGAACTCAAAATCCAAAAATGCCTTTGTAGGATATCACGCTTATGCTCCTGAGAGCCCCGGACGCTTCGTTAGCAAAGGTTTGCTAAAATGGTTACAGAATCGGATGTGTCTCAGAGGAACAATGAAAGGAGCAATGTTTGCATCCAAATAGAAACCAAACAGAGAAGGAGAAAGTTGCAATTAATGTAATTTGGAAATTAGAAATTGAATAAATTAGATGAGGGAAGCAAAAGAATACAAGAGACAGGCTACAGCTACGGAGAAAAGAGCAACAAGGAAAGATCTTGAAGTATATAGGAATGAAGAGAAGTCAAACAATGTCTTTGGTGTATTACCAAATTGAAATTATAGAAACGGTAATAATTATGCAGAAAGGCAAATGCTTTAAATTAACAAATATTCCTGTTCTGAACCTGGGGAGAAAAACAACCACAAATGATGCTCTCCCATCAGATGATGATGATACACCAATTTGCATAACAGCAGCAGAACAGAGGGGCAGTAAGCAGTAGTTGTAACAGCTTAAGCATCTTCAAATCAGCCATCTAAATAATTTGCATACAAGGGTTTTTAAGAGAACTTGCTGCTTTTTGTGGGTTGCAAATGCTGTTTTTACATGGATTGTGGAGCACAGGCGAAATTACAGCGGGAGAAGAAAAGCTGCTGTTTAAAGGAAAGTTGAACGATTTGGATATCAATAGGCCTGCTGAGCTTTGATCCTGGGGAGATAATGGATCCTAGGCAATGAGAAACAATTGCAGAAATTAAAAAATAGTAAGTAATAATATCATTAATCCCAGCAACAGGGGCTGATGAGGAATAGATCTCCTAAAACTAACTACATTTTTTTATAATGAGATTACAATTTTGCTTAATAAAGGAAATAGTGTTGATTTAAGCTTCTGTAAAATATTTGACTTGGTATCCCACAATGTAATGTTCAAGAAGCCAGATCAGTACAAAATCAACACTGCACAAAGTGAATTAAATACGAGCTAAAAGAATTAGCTGCCAAAGACTGGATGATGTGGGCATGCCTCAAGTGGGATCTCCACAGAAATCACTCCTGGGCCTGCACCAGGCAGCGTTTTGCTGGTCAATGGGAAGAAAACCATGAAATCCCATCTGAGCTGGCTTGCTGCTGACCCGTGCTGGAGCACGATGCAGGGTGAGCATCCTGCTGAGCTGAGCGTGATGGAACAGCACACATTTTCTTTTAGTTATAGGCAAGGTTATGTGTGCTGAAAGAGATTGTGGCACTTGTGCTTGCAAGAATGGGGACGTGGTGGAGCTGTGACCTGGAGATCAGCCTCTGAGAGAGCTTTGGGTGAGACGATGAGTAATTAGGTATGAAATGGCTAAAGGGCTGATGCAGGGGTTCCTGATGCAATTATGTCTGAAAGACTGCATCTGGGGGGCCGCTGCCCATAGCAGCACACTCATAAGTGCTGGTGGAAGTGTGGAAATCAGGCTTTGCAGTGAAAAATGGTATCTTTTAATAGAGTGATGACGCAGCTGGGAACTGCAGCCACTGCTACCAGGACTGTACCTATTGAACCAAGACCTGTTTTCTGAAAGATCAAATTCAATGGTTTTCAACCTTTTTCACTGGGGCAGATTGGTGGTCCCTGAAGCAGCCCCAGCCTGCCCCAGATGCTGCAGGTTGCTGGATGCCATGCAGCTGCTTTGACTTAACATTAGCTTTTGCTGTTGTCCTTGGCCGTATGGATTTGTTGAGATCTGAGCGTGGTACTAGCAGTTACCTCAGTGCAACAGAACTGATCTCTCATCTCTTGGAGCAGGCTCAGTTTGCCTCCTTGGTGTAGGCAGATTCTTTCTTCCCCTTTGTTTTCCATGGAGTGGCTTCAGCTCTTGCACAATCAACTCCTGAAGCCCCTCATCATGCATCCCTTGAGAGCCAGCACAGTGATTTTTCAGTCATTTGGCTTCCATACAGTAAAGTTCTTTAATTTTTTTTTTTTGACTATTTTTCTTTCTAGTAGCTGATGGTGGCTGAAGTGCTGCAGGATGCATTTGCAGCTCTGTTTGGATCACTAACCACGGTTGTTGTTGCAGACCAGATGAACAGCCTGCTCTCCATGCCCACAGGGCACCTCACTCCTTTGGGAGCATGAAATGTTTATAGCTCCTGGATCCACAGCTCTGTATATATATTTAAATCTTTTAAGCTATCGAGAGCTGTGAAGAGCTGGTAGAAATCAAGAGTTCTGAGCTCAGATCTCATGAAGGTCTGGTTGTTGCACACCTATCCTGAAGCCAGAGGACCATTGCTCATATTAACTGAGGTGTTGCTGGCTTTTTTCTTCCCCATCCTCGTGCTTCTCTTTCAACAAAGCCAAAATACCCGAGGTGTTCTTCTGTGCTCACATAGGGCAGAAGCTTTGGAATGCCTATTTTTAACACTATTTGCTAGTGGCCAGCATAAGCAATTGAGCTCTGAGGGATTAAACCACCCCACAGAGCCTGCTGGACCCTCCAGATTGCAATTCAGCAAGGGAAGCAGCAGCCCCGGTCCTTCCCATTGCGAGAAGCAGTGCTGGAGCTGCCTGGACCAAGCCGTTGGGACACAATTCTACCTCAGCACTCTCAGCAGCCTGGAGCTCTGACAGACATTGGGGTGCTGCTCTCCCGTCTGGCAGCAAGGGGATGAGACAAATGCCCTGCAGAGCTCACACCAGACCTGTGCAGATGCCTCTGCCAGCGGGAGGGTGGAGGAGAAGAAAGGCAATCAGAGCCATTAATAAGCACTTGTGGACCAACTGATTACACAGCGTTAATAAGGAGGCAGTAGTGGTGGGAAACATGCTAGGGTGCAGGGATGGCTGCCCTCACACAGCCTGAATGGCTGGTTGTAGAATTAGGGCTGTAGCAAAGGAAACCGAGGATGCCACCAAGCTCCCGAAGTGATAAATCTCCTTGGAGAGATGGCAAATGGCTTTTTTTCAAATTTTTATTCCCAGCTGAAGGCAGCAGAGAGATCAGAACCTAAAAGTGGAGAGCTTTTAAACAGCAGGTTTCCTGATGACAGGGAGGGCTGCAGGAGTGTTTGAGAGTTGTTTTGACTGAAGATTAAAGCTTTGCATTGTGAACCACACAGGAGGCCGCAATCCTGTGAGGGAAACAGTTACTTTAGAAAAGAGGAAAACCTAAATATTTGAGATTGTTGCTTGCAAGTAGCGATCAGAGATTTTCTTTATATTTTTAAAGATGCTGAATTATTTATTTTGCAATAAATGGTACTTTAAAAAACTGACAAAAAAAAAAAAAAGAAAAACGAAACAAATGGCATGGGGATTCCCAAAAGCTTTCCTACATAGCTATTATTTTGTACCCTCTTCGTGATCAAAAACTACTGGAAGTTACTATATACTGAGGCAGCTTTACCTGAGCACGTGAAGCCTTTCTGAATGTCGATTGTCAATGTGTGCCACCAAAATCAGAGCCTTTACCAGGACCCAACCTGTTGTGCTGCTGCGTTATGCATTACTCATCCCTAGCTCTCTCCAGCAGCTGAAGATCACAGCGTGACTTGTCCCCAGCAAAGCACAGCACTGCACTGCTCCTCCCACGCCTTGCCAAAGGGGGATTTCCTTTTGATTAGATATTAGCTGGAAGCTGTGTCTGTGGGCTCCTCCCAAGCATTGCCCTGGTTGTGCTAAGGGAGCTGGTGGCCGCCTCCAGGACAAGAAAGCACCTGGCACAGCTCCACTGGGCAGCCCAGGGTCTGTGTGCACAGCACAGGGTCCTCAACGGCATCCCCAGGGTGCCCAATGCATGTGGAATGAGAAATATTTTCGGTTCCCAGCTAGCTCAGCAGTGCTCTGGCCCACCCCCTGAGGTGCTTGCCTCAAAGCTAATTTCTGTTTCTGATCTTGCTGTTCTGTCTCGTGGGAAGCTTCCTGCTGCTGAGCATTTGTACATGAACAAGTGTCACCCTCCTGCAGGGCCACGTCCCTGGGGAGGGACCTGCTGCCTCCTCCTGCTGCTGGCAGCGTGAGCTGGAAACACGCAGCGTGCTGCCTCAGCCTCTCAGCTTCACTCCTCCACTATTTCGGTTAACGCAGCTCATTTCAACACCCCACACAGCTACAGGTGTCACAGGAGACCACCCTCTAATCACCCTCATCCTCGCTCAGCAGAGATGTGATGGGAACAGATCAGATATCTCAACCTCTGCAGGACTGAGAAACATCACAGCTTCGCTGCCCCTGTGCTCACACTCCTTGGACACAGCCTGCAGATAACCCGTGATCCTTATCAGCCTTCCCTTTCTTTTCACATAGGGTTTATTAAAATATTTATCATGATCTCAGGGATGGGGCTCACCGCCAACCCAAGCGGAAATGAGAAGTGTTGCAGAGCCCCAGAGGAGCGTGGCTATCGGATATTGCACCGACGGAGCAGCAGCACAGGGGAGCAGCACTGACCTCTTTGGGAAGTTAATGGCCATCAGCAACTGGGAAACAGCACAGCAGACATCCACCTGCATCTGAGACTTGGGGTAGATGGGAGTATAGGAAGGAAAACATTTTCTGGCTTTCTTTGTGTATTATTAAGGGTTGTGGGATTTTTTTGAAGTTCCTTCTGTATTTTAACAATCTGGAGAAAGACTTGTCCTTAGCACATGTATTTTATTTTCTTGTGGGCTGAAGGTGTTACGTCTCTGCTCTGTTTGTTGCACCACGGGGGAAAACATGAATGCAAAAAAATAAACACAAAAAGGGATTTTGAACCCACATTTTTGGAGTTATTCAGAGTAATTGTAGTGCTTCAGATTTTCAAGAGTGCTTTGGGTTTCTGAGCTTGTGCAGTTCAGGGCAATTTAAAATTAATGGAGTACTTAAAGTTTTTAAGAGCACTTCAATTTGAAAGTGATCAGAGTTCAGGGATGCAGAGAATAAAGCAATTTAAAATAACTGGAAATGCTTTTCAGGGTGTTTATCGTAACTCTGGTGTAAGTGACACCACGTTCCAGGGCTGCCAGCGCTTCCATTGTGTCCTGCCTGCCGTGGTGGTTTATGTCAATGCTATAACACTGAGCTCTTCACAAAATGTCACCTGGCCGATGACAATCTCTTAAGAAAACCATCAATCTGTTAAACAGCCAATGGGCACCACTTGGGTACGAGCCCTGTGTTGAAGGCTTCTCTCCATTTGGCTCCAATACAGCAGGAACTGCAATTTCTCCTTTGCACAAGTGTCCCTATAGTCAGGCCTATGTAGTTACACACAGCCTAAAAAGTGTTTCAAAATACACTGATTTAACCTAAGAATGAAACAAATTTTACAGTACTTAAACAAAACACAATCCTTGAGCTTTCCTGGAAGAAACATACTTGTTCAGGCACCTCCTCATTCTGCAAGGAAGGCAGACAGACTACTGAGAGCACTTTGAAAATTATGTATAATGCAGCTCCTCAATGGACTATCAGGGCATTTTCTCTTGTATCTATTGAAACTTGTGACTAAGAAATTACTTCTCAGTTGTTCCATTCATCTGCAATAAATCTCATGACTGTAAAGGGAAAGATGCCATCCTGAAATTACAGCTTTCCTGTCAACGTGCATGAACAGGTTACCCAGAAATTGTCATTTTTCATCTGAAAGCAGACATCAGAGTTCCTTTTTCAAAGCATTATTTGAAGTAGTAAATGATGTGGAGAAGAGAACTGACAGCAGAAAGGAAAATAACGTTTGCACGCCTGGCACAGCAGTCAGACAATGCTGTGCCAGGAGGAGCTGAGCACAGGGAGGCTTGGCCAAGCTGTGGGATGGCAGCTAGCCAGGCTTGAACCCCAATCTGACATCTCTCTAAAGGTTCAAAGCTTATGCTGGTTGTTCTTTTTAAGCAGTCACTTAACAAATCTTGTCAAGAGGAGCCAATAAGCTCATGAGTCTAAGAAATAACTCAGACCACAGAATGTGCCCACTAAGCTCAGCACAGTGAGTCCTGCTGCCCATGACTGGTTTCTGAGCACTGCAAGAAGAGAAGGGGAAGGTGTGAGGAAGATTTTCCTACTAAGAGGGTACTGGAGAGGCAAAAGGAATCAGTTGGAGAAAGGAAAGGGAAACGTTCTTGGAAATGTGGAGGGGAAGAGGTGAAATAAAGAGATGAGAATTTCACTGGGAAATTTTATAAAGCTTCTTCATCACCAAATCATACAGGAACTAGCTCTTAAGAGAAAGAAAAAGCATAGCAGATAATGCAGAGAGGACCTTCAGGACTAAGAGGTATATTACTACAGTTTTTCCACTACTCGATATCAACACTATAGATCCACCATTACACCCTGCCTTTGAGATGGAGCCTGACCCATTGGAAAGCAACCACTTGAGTTTTTCCAAACCACTTGATTCAGTGAGGCAAGCACAAGCTTTGTTCCCCAACAAGTATTCAAAAACCCACCAAACAGAGGCAGCCAGACAACTGGATTACAGCCAGTTAACTCCTTGTTGAATAGTTTGTACAACCTTCCTACAGGGGAACTCCCAGAAAGAAAGAACAGCTGGGTTGGAGCAGAGCCCCCCACCAAGTGACACCAGAGCCCTGCCATCAGGCTCTGCACAGACCCAGGCCCTCATGGAACACATACCTGGGAGCAACTGAGCAAGCCAAAACTTCCTCCTAAGAGCTGAGAGGATGAATATCTTGGGAGCTTTGCTATCTAAGGAAAGGACTAGAAAAGAAGGTTGCCTGATCTTTTAATGATTACAGCATCCCTGTTCCACCCCTTCCTAATTTGTACTGATTATCAAGCTGTTCAAAGTTAATCACTCATTGCAAAACTCTGTGCAATATCAGGTAGGAAGAATGTGTGCTCTGTTAATTAGTATTCTTCAAAGAAGGATGATGTGTGACTGCTTCCAAGGAACTGCTGCCTGTTACCAGGCCTTTTTATTCCCCGTGACCTTAGGAAATAGTTTAAATTCACTGGTGCTAATTCCAGAGATATACTGGTAGCTGAAATGCGATTTATCTAGCCCATAGACTAAGTTACTGGAGCTAGATACTGGGCCTAAAAATGGGAGATGCACAGGGCGTTAATTATGGTGTCTGATACATAAATCTACATGCCTGAATTAAAGACTTTTATAGATGTATTGGAGAAAAATGTGTGCCTGAGATGCAAGTAGACTGTGGGATTCTCCAAACTGCCTATGCCTCTGGAAGTTCTGAGCAAGAAAGGATGATGCAAATGCCTGCTTTGTACGCAGGTTGTTGTTAAAATTAACAAGTACCTTCGGCTTTAAAGAACTCAATGGAAAGCCTCTATAGGATAAACAATGCAATTATGTGTGGGGAAAGCAATCACATTTGCAGAATGATTTACAAGGATATTAACTCAATAGGCAAATCATAATTAATTAAGAAGCTTAATGTGTTGACTTTTAATGTCTAATTATACCTCTATTTATATCATTTACCGGTAAGAGTCAAAGAAGAGGAGGGAATTTTTTTTTTTAAATGATTTTCTCTGTTTAAAACAAAATAAAAAAAAAAAACACAACAAAAGTATTACTCAGAGGAATGTGAGATGAAAGCTTGAATTGGGAAAAAGGGAAAAAGAAACAATTAGGTGGTGTAGCAAGAGCTTCATAAATCAGAATTTAAGTAGATTTTGCAATATTTTTTTTTATCATTCAAATTTCTGAACGTAAACTTAACTTTCCTATTGAAATAAAGGACTTAACTCCCTGCCTTTCCAAGCACAAACTTCAAGCCATTTTGTTTTAAATTTGATGTAGTTCTTGTGTGACCAATGTGGGCCCATGGCAGCGAGTAGAAGACCATGCTCCTCAGGTCTCCATGGGCGAGTGATGGGCGTGCTAGGTGATAACTCGCTTACTTTTTGGTGAGCACTGTGCTTCAGTCCTGTACTAATGCCTTTCCAGTGGGCTCCAACAAAGACAGCACTGAGTGGGCTCATCCAGGTCTCAGCTCTGCTTTTCACCATTCTGCCTACTTTTAGAGTCCTCTGAGCAACCCTGGTTTCGTTGTAGGCTTCAGAGAGATCAGGTGTTCCCTGGAATCTGTCTTGAGAGCAAGGCAGCTGCTATGAGCCCACACCCTGCTGCCCGTGAGCCTAAAACCTCTGTGCATAGCTGGATCAGGGCCAAGTGCTTCTTTCATCCCCATGATGCACCATCCAAACAGTGCACAGATGGTGGCACATCCCCACCGCAGCCCAGAGCTCAGCACAGCCCCTTGCTCCCTAATTAACACCCAGCTCCTGCACATCCCTGCTGGGTCATTAACACCAGGGCCACACCGTGCAGCCCTGTGTCCACGCTGGCATATCTGCGAGTGTGTGGATCCTGCCAGCTAACCCATTTTATTGAAAAAACACAACTGTGATAAAAATTTACTTAAAGCCTGATAAACACGGTCTTTTTCACCAGATGCAATTTCCTAATTGCAGTGGATTTTTATATCGGCTTCATTCTGTGGCCCACACAGATTCATAAAGCTGCCTGTCATCACAAAGCACTACAAAGCACAGAACTTTTTATCTTCAGGGTAAAAAAATAAATGTTACAAATTGTAAGAAAAGGCTGTGGTTTTTTTTTGAGCAGGGCTTTATATCTACTTAATGAAGTACAGCACAGAACAGGAAAAAGGAAGGAAAGGAGGGAGAAAAGAGAGAAAATACGAAGAAAATTAAAAAAAAAAAAAAAGAGAGAGAGAGAAAATGAGATTTGATTTGCTGAAGAGAACATGGAGCATTGGAGTTACTTCCCAGCCTGCTTGCTTTCCCTATCAGGGGTTGCTGTGCCACCTTCACTCTTAATTTTGGGTTATCCACTACGCTTCCCAAAGCTAGAAAAGAGGGAGGCACAGACACACTCGCCCCGTCCCCGCTGCCTGGTGATGCTCCTGCAGGGCTCAAGCCACAGGCCCGCTCTGGGTCACAAGCCCTGTTGGGTTCAGGGCTCTTTGCCCTGCCACGTCCTCCCCACCTCTGCAGGCCAACAGGTGGGCTGGCCCCAGGGCGCGCGGCCCTGCCTGCTGGTAGGCATCACCGCTGCTCTGTGCGTGACTTCTCAGGATGTTATTAGTTCTCCACTTTCCCAAGGATGGAGCTGCTCTGGAGCTCGTGCCGTAAATCTGAGCTCTTCATGATTTTTTTTTTTTGTCATCTGTGGGAAGCGCTGATTGAAGTTCCCTTTTGAAGACTCGCTGCGATGTCTCTCGTAGCTCGAGTTCCCCGTGTACTCAGCACTGGTAAAAATGACAGCAATACAAATGCTTCCCAGAAAGCCATAAAAGCTCTCCAAACACAGTCGGAGCCTCTGCCTGCAGGAGCCTCGCCGGCTTCCCCCTTCCCTGCTCGCGGAGGAGGTGATTCATAGCGACACAAATAATGCTCCGCACAAAATGGAAGAATGTGGATAGTTTTATCATCCCTCCCACCAAGATATTTTTCAGAGGATGAGTAAGTCTTCATCTATTAAACTACGTGTGTTTTATTAGTTCTAGTAAGAATGTATTAGACTGACAAGGATCTCCGAGGTATTTGTCTTTTTTTTAATACCCGGGCTGCTGTTGTAATGAGAGCTCTGGAGCCAGGCGGGCCAGAAACCATTGTGCTTCATCTGGGTAGGAAATGAAGTGATGGACGCAGGGCGCATCCAAATGAGGAGTGCTGCAGTAGGCCTGGGGACCTGAGGGGGAGATTAGTTGTGGCTTAGTCTCATTTTAGAGCTTTATCCAGCCAGCCAAACGTAGAAGAGAATCTCATGAAAGAAGGCGACCCTTAAAATTGTTGCTGGACTGGGAGAGTGGTAAGAGAGCAATGAGAGTTAGCAGCAACACCTTCTCAGGTCCAGAGGTTTGTTTGTTGTGGGCATTTACTGTGGAATGCCTTGCTCGGAAGCAGGCTGGAGGCAGGCTGGCACCAAGGGGCTGTGGGAGCTGGCAGCAGCCCCGTAGGTGACATAGGTGGGGATGTCCTGGGGCAAAGGCTGAGCAGGCAGGAGGGGCATTCCGGGTGTTCCAGGAAAATTGGGTTTTCCCTCTGAAGGAAGTGAAGTTATAATAATAATATCGGTTATTTCCAGTTCACCTAAGCAAATGACTTGAGTTACTCAGAATGAAGGTCTGAGAAGGATTTTGTGCCCTGTTTTAGAAGTTTTCCCTTAATCAATGACTGCTGAAGGGTACCTGCAAGGCAGTCACAAACATTTCCACTGCTGGCAATGTGGCCAAAGGACTCAGCAGCTTGTTTTCCTCGCTGCTGAGAGGTATCCTTCATGCATATGAATTCTCTGTGTTTGAAGAAAGCTGGTTAGAATAAATGGACTTAATTATCAAGCAGAATGAACTGGAACAAAGATGATTAATTAAATGAACCTAGAAACCTTGACAAAGGGAAAAAGCCTGTAAAACACGTTTAGGTGGCCAGGTCTGTCAGCAGCAGTGAGGGGGCATGGAAGCCCCTAACAGTGCTCTTAGAAAGGGTGGAGGAGGGCAATGTTTGTGCTCAGCCAAGCCTGCAGGGAACAAAAATAACTGAGCTGGAAAGCCAGCCTGTGATGCTCCTCCACGGCCATCCATTTCCAAGCAAAACTTTCAGCAACCCCTGCCAATAGTTTGTGATGAGCAGACAGTTAATGAGCATCCCCAGTTAAAGAAGATCCTAATACCAGATGAAAGCTGGCTCACTGGGCATGTAACACACCCATGGCTCAAAGCTAAATCCTGTTGCTGAAAGGACAGCCGGGCAGTGAGCGTGCAGTGGATGTTTATTAGAGCATCAGTAGGATGCAATGTAGGTAACTCATAACTTTGATTTTAGAAGAAAGTTTGGGAACTACAAACTGTCATTTTGCAAAATTGGCTGATCAATCATTTATAAAGTAGCAGCTGATTCTTTATAGCCTATAGTCCCGCAGCACTCATCTCTCACGAGGAAAAGATTTCTGAGTAGCACCTTCCAAATCCTGCCACGCCGAGGAGCATCGTGCCTGGTGCTCCACCCGCAGCAGCTTACATTGCTGCTGTAAGCACTATTTCTCCCCATTGCCCAAAGATACATCACAGGATTTAGCTTATTTTCCAAAAGCAATCCCACTAATTATTCACGTAGAGTGGAAACCAGAGACCTCTAAAATTTTTCATTGCCCCTCCGTAGCTGGCAAATTGGTCACTGGTTCAGCTCCATTGAAAGCACCAGCCAAGGACAGCCAAATTACTTCTACAGCGTGAGCTGAAGAAAACAAAAAGTCCCTGCTAATTTAATTGGGCCCTTTCAAGTGCTTCAGAGATTTTGTTAGCAGAGGTGCTAACGTTATCCTCTTGTGCTACTTAAAACCCAACACATTTCTCACTATGTTTTCAAACATAACACTTGATTTTATTTTTAAATATTGATGTGGCCTGTGAAAATTTCTTAGAAATCTATTATGGAAAGGGCAATTCTGGTTTTAACTTTAAGGAACTTTTCAAGCACTGTGTATGTTTTTCTCTTCTGGGGGAATGATAGGCAAACACTTTTCTTAATTAGCAAATGCTTATATAACTTGCCTAAATATAAAATTAGACTTTATTTTCTAGCTGCTGACCTGCTAGATTTCTTTGTGTCATGTGGAGCTCCAGCACAATAGTAACTGTGAAAATACGGCTAAAATTGGAGCTGCAAAAAACTGACTGCTGTATTTTTTGCTTTTCTATGTACACAACAGAAACGGAGGGTCTAGCAATGCCGACAGCACAGAGGGAAGTGAGGTACCAAGCGATGAGCAAGAGGGTTTTGTCCTTCTCCAAACAGACAGAAACCTGCCTCCGTTGCAACAAGGAGCTGTTTGGCATGGCACTGCTGGGGCGGGGGATAAGTCTCTTTAATTTCCAGCAAGGCTGAGAGTCTGCTGCTTTTAACTCCAGTTCTCATTACTTCTGCAAGTTCTGAGAGTCCACAAGTACACAAGCCATTGCCTGGGAGATTTTATTCAGCCAAACTCCAGCATCTGCATCCTTCTGCCAGGCAGGCTAACCCCTGCTGTGAGCCCACTGGGAGCAATATCCTGATCCCAGCTTCCCAGCAGGTTCCTGCCCTCAAGGGCTCCGAAGCCCCAGGCACTGAACTCTGTGGACACCCAGTCCAGAAGGTCCCAGACTGCAGCTCTCCAGAGCCTTAGTCACAGTCCATGAAAATGACAGTTCAACTGGCTGTTGCAGGAGGCTAAATTCACTGCAGTTCCAGCTTCCCTTTGAATAATTTGCTGCCCTGAGAAGCATATGACTAGCCTAGTCAATTTAATATCCCAGTCAAAGAAATCAAATGAAAGAAACCCCACACATACATTCCAATCTCATTTGGAACGCGCTGTTATTTTAATTTGTCTCCTAACCTCAAGCGCTGAGCAAAATAATACACCTCCACTATTCCAACAGCCTTAAGGAAGGAAGGATGCTGGAACAAAGTGTTTCCCACTCGGAAATTAAATGAAAAATCTATTTATTCTTCCATGTATTGATCACAGAACAGATACGTAGGTTACTCTGAAAGTAATGCCTCCCATTTATTTCCATGGAAACTACAACAGATATGAAGAGCACAATAGCAGTGTTTGATAGAGACAATTCTCAGCTACAAATTACTGTTTTTCAGCATAGTGCCTATGCCAACCTCACTGTCCATCACTGAGTCTTCAAGGGGTGGCAGCAGTGGTACAGGATCAGAAGCATGGATAAGGCATTGATCTCTTCCAAAGGGATAAGGGTCATGCCAAAGGCCCATCACATTTTTATCAGCCCTGTCCTTATCTCACTGCCAGAAGAGCATTCAAGAAATACCATTCTGTGAAGATCTGTGCCATCTAATCATAAGCTGCTCCAGTGGCACCCAGAGGACATGGAGCTGGAGCAATCCAGGTCACTTTTTCTCATAATTACATGGTGCCAGGAATTCATTGTTCACAGCTTTTAAAAATGCATAGAACATGAAACTTCCTCTGAAAATCTTGGCTCGTGGAAATCCATAAACTTCATGATGAAGTTTCTCAGTGGGAATAAGATAGATCAATGTTTGAATACTGGAGATGTTGCATGTTTTAATCACAAAAGCAAGGAAAAGAAAACACTACATGTACAGTGACTCTGTGCTAGAGTTTTGAAGTGCACTCACCTCATGTTCTCATCTAAGGTTTTTCAGCCC
>WBMW01006244.1:279-64638 GCA_013396635.1 Penelope pileata | reverse complement strand
CCCCCGAAATCATTATGGAAAAGAGTAAAAGGGAAAGCCCACTGAAGCATCTGTTGACTGCCTCCATGGAGGAGGGACCACAGCCATCCCAACAAAACAGCCTGCAGAGAGCCCCAAACCAAACAACCCATGTGATAAGGCAAAGGGTAAAAGGAAGACAAATGGCAGAACTCAGTTCTGTCAGTCTCCTCATAAGGAAATTTAATTTGCTGGTCTAATATGTTTTGCTTGACCTAGCTTTCAGTAAGTCTGAGTGACAATGTCAAGATCATTTATGGCAATGAAGACTGGAAAATCATTGCAGTTGAAAGCTATCAAACTACTTTTTTTTCCCCCTTGTAATTTAAGACCAGAGAGGGATATCTTCCTTTCCTCTTGCAAGTGGACCTTCCCTTGGCTTTGGTGGGCTGTCATAAGGACTCAGCATTCAGCAGAACACCTCCGTCAACTTTTCCTGTGGGACAATCATGAATACAGATATTTCTAAGTTTTTTTGTAACACACCAACATACAAGGTATGTGTTGCCTTAATAGTTTACAGCAGGATGTATCAATATAATTTTAACTACTTCCAAATACAGAAAGAGCCACATGCCATTGAAGTATCTCATTGCCTAAGCCATAAGTGAACATGCTGAAAAGTGTCACCCATTTCCTAAACCTGTTCTCCACCCCTTCTACCCTTCCCAGCACCCTGGGCATCCTCTGGCTTTGAACCTGCTTCAGGGTTGCTGGCAGCTGGAGGTGGTCAGAAATTGGGCAGCTCCTGCTGATCGGCAGCCAGGCTTCTTCAGCAGCATCTTAAAGCATCTTTTTGATTACTTTTGAAAGGAATATACACCAGGAAAACAGCAAGCATGCATAGCCTTCCTGGCAAATATAAACAGCAGGTGTTTAAAATGAAGCCATTTAAAACAAAGCTGGTGTTAAAAAAAAAACCTACAAATTCAGACTGCCTTTCTGCTGGGCCTGCTACCATCCCTATGTCAGCAGGTGGATGCCGGTCAGCTCGGCACCATGGGTTCTGCAGCAAGTTGTGCTGAAGCAGCAGTGAGCAGAAAGCCAAGAATCAATTAGGGAGTGCTAATTGATCGGCAGTCCTACTTAACATGTTACAGTTTGGATGGGTGGGTGGGGACTGGACCTGCTCTGAATAACACCACCATGAACAGCACCTCCGCGCTGCTCTTCTGCTGAGTGCTGGCGAGCTGCTTCCAAGGAGCGTGCTTCCAGGGCACCCTCTGCCCAACCCAGGGCTCAGCATCTGTACAGAATGGGACACTCTGCCCTCTGGACAGGCAGCATTTGGAAAACCCACAGCTCAGAGCCATTTCATGCCAGACCTTGGTACCACAGGCACTGGTGTACTGAAGTTCATGATACACAAAATAAACACAACAATATACATAACCATTAGAGTGGTAATAAACACAGCAATAACAGTAAATATTAATCCAGAGAAGTACCTAATAAACGACAGCATTGCAGAGATACCGGGTAACCTAATGCACAACTAATGGCTCCTGGTGGTAACAAAATTACAGATGAATTACAGCCTATTAGAGCCCAATCTGTGCTGTCTCTGGAGTTGGGAGCTGCTCTCTCTGGGCAGTGTGGGGCCTCCGTGGTCCCATCTGAGAGAATTTTCCATACAAGGAGGTCTCAGAAATTCATGGCTGTGGGTTCTGACTCTTTTTTGTGTGTGTATTTAGCAGAAAATTAACTGTGTTTTAAACCAGTCACTACAAATGGGAGAGATGTGTGATCATGAAGCTGTGTGGACACAGGAAGTATTCCCATTACAGCACTTCGGGGGATTTTGTCACAGCTCTCAGAGCTGCAGGGGACGTTGGGCCTTTTCCTGTTGAAGAAATGGTGTACAGCAAAGGCTGAGGTTAGCAGGCAGGAGGAATAAAGACCTCAGCTCTGTGTTGTACCTAGAATAAAACATCGCTTGGAGCAATTGGATGTTAACAACAGAGCAGTACCAACAGCCTGATTCATCCGCTCCTAGTTTGTAAATGTTTACATTGTAATTAAATAGCTGAAATATGCTGCTTACCCCAGACATAAGCAATGCCTCAAAAAGTTAAAGCAAACACGGATTATGCATTACAATACTTACATTTCTCATTTTCATCAGCAATTTTCATTTTCTAATTTCAGTGTGTCGAGAGTACTCAGCAGTCTTGTTGCAAAAATTCTTCATTGGTTGCTCAAGGATTGCCTTCTTGATGCAACATTGAAAGGAAAACAAAAGCCCTCCCCTGTTGGGCTCCTCGGGCAGTGATATATTTGGGTGGACTTTAACAGATTTTTCTTTAAGTCCAGTTGCAAATAAATGAAGAGTTTTAAACCTACATAATGAACTCTTTGTTCTGTAAGAGCTTTTCATTATTTAAGATCTTTCAGCTAGCTTAGGTCTGCAATTTCTTCCCAAGCATTTTCTTTCAGATACAATGGTATCTGAAGATAGATGTAAAGGTTAAAATGCAAAATATTAATCTGCTGAGGAGCTGGAAATTGCATAGACTAAGGGTGCCAAAACTGAAATAACTCCTCCCTGGAATTATCAGTCACTCTGCTTTTTCTGTAGAAGTAATTTAAAGCATATTGCAGCAGTGTCAAGCCAACACATTAGCATGGCAGCACGAATAAAGTAGCATCTGAACTTTGCATGTAGCTGCAGATCCATCGTGGGCCTGGTGCTCAGCAGGGCTGGCACAGGGCCAGCCAACCCCTTCTCTTCTCTGTAAGAAGAGGAGAGGTGCAGAACTTTGCTGTAGCCATTAGCACTCCCCAGAGCAGTTTGCCACTGCACCCTAATGGCTGCTCCTCAGAGAAAATGGGAAAGACCGCATTAAACCCATACGGGCTTGAAGAGCTTCCCATGACGTTGAAGTTGCAGCAATGAAGCTTTAGCATGTTTGTAAGTCAATATCTCAATGTACAACCTGAGCTTTTTGTTCTTCCCCCCTCCCCCAAGTAAAGGTTTAACGCTAGTCTGATTAAAAAAAAAAAGTAGATTCAATGAGACTGCAATAATCCATGAGTTCTCTCATTTTAAAAGGCAAAAATGCTATCTTCTCCCTTTGCTCACATAGCACTAGTTGTAAGACTAGAATTAAATTTGATAATGAATCCCATCTCTTCCTTAGCTGGCATAATCATTGTAATGGAAAAAGCCCCAAACTTTCACAACTACACCAATTCTTCATCCAACAACACCATTGTCTCATCTGGACCAGAGGGCTCTGCTCCACATCATTTCCTGCTCCCTTCAACTCCTTCCTTGCACTGCTCTCTCCCACCCCACCACTGCTCCTTTCCAAGCTCCTGATCTCTGAGCTTTGCCTGGCCCTTATCTAAGCGTGGGGCAACCCTGCCCCAGGCCCACCCCTTCTGGTCACAGGTGCAAGTGATCTGTTGGTATTCCCCAGGCCAGCTGTGCTGCCCCACCATGTGCTCACCCATCAGTTCATGCTGTGATCAACCATTTCCCTACAGCCACGCTGCCTGTTTTGTTGTACAGACTGTGCAGGCACTTAGTAAAGCCATAAGTAATAATTTTGGTAACTGAGTGCAAGATTATTTTCTTGCTAACAAGGGATACTGAAATGGTTATCTTTTCATGAAAAAAAAAAAAGGAAAAAAGATTTATTGCTATATTTCCATCCCAAGCCCGGAGAAATGATTGATTAAGCTGCAAGAAAGTCTAATTAATACACCAGCTTTCCTTGAACTCCCCCGTGACAAGATGAGATGCTGTTTTCTGACTTTTCAAGGAGTGAAAAAAGAGCTCTTCAGAACTGGTGGTGCAGAGTGGAAGGGACACAACTGAATTATTGCCAGGCAGTGTCAGATAATGTTTCACAAACACGCCTGGCTGATTTTCTGATTCCTGGAGTTTCTGGACCGAGTCCTAGATGTGGTGCAGAGGCTGCAGAGCCCCTTGCAGTGCCAGTGCTGATGGGCATCTCGCCACCCCCATGAGTTATCCCCTGGTCCAGGATCCTGTCAGGACCAATGGCATTGGCCACCCTCTGCCAGTGGCACCCAGATGTCATAGCATATGCTGGTACCAGAGAATTTGAAGATTCCGATCAATTTACTCACAAATTCTTAAAATCTTCTAGGAATATAAATGTTACATTTTACACACTGGTTATTTTCCCTTTCTCTTGTTGGAGTAGCCAAGATCCAAGCCAGAGGCAGAAAAGCTTGAAGGAAGGTTGTCTCCTCTGTCCAAAATAATTTTTAATATCAGAGGCCAGTGGTGTTGCCCCTGGAATCCCGTACCCTGATGAAAACCAAGTTGTCATCTATTTTTGTCGTGTGGTGTATGTCCCCTGGTCCTGAGAGCAAATTGAAGTGGAAGAATTTCATAATGGACTGAAAGATAGATGCCAGCAAAACGTCAGACCAAGGGCATAATCTGTGCTTCACCTTTCATCAAAAGCAGCATGGGGAGAGGGCAGGGAGGGGATCCTGCCCCTCTGGTCTGCGCTGTGAGACCTCACCTGGAGCACTGTGTCCAGATGTGCAGTTCTCAGCACAGGAGGGACATGGACCTGCTGGAGGGCATCCAGAGGAGGGCCACAGAAATGGTCCAAGGGATGGAGAACCTCCCCTGCAGGGACAGGCTGAGAGCTGGGGCTGTGCAGCATGGGGAAGAGAAGGCCCTGGGGAGACCCGAGAGTGGCCCTTCAGGGGCTCAAGGGGGCTGTGAGAAAAGGGGACAGACTCTTTATCAGGGTCTGTGGTAGTAGGACAAGGGGCAGTGGTTTCAAACTAAAAGAGGGGAGATTTAGATTGGTTAAAAGAAGAAAGGTTTTTACGATGAGGGTAGTGGAACAATAAGACTGTGACTTATTTTTACAGGGGAATAAGCTGGAGGCCACATCTAAAGATCTCCTGCTTTCAGGCATCTTGAGAACCTCAAGGAATGTTTTCTATTTGAGAAACTGATGTTGAAAGTGTTTCTCTGCATGAAAATTCACAGTGACACTACTTATTGTGATATCAGAAAACAAGAAGCTGAAATAATGTATTTGCTGGTAATCCAATTACACAAGAAGAATAATTGCCAGTAATTCCTATCTGCACTGTGAGTGTCACCAACAAACAGATCTGAATATGACCTCAGCAGTGGAACAATATATGGTCATTTAAACTGGAATTATTTGTCGTGCATGTAGGGATTTCCCTTCCACATAATACAGCCAGACCTTATGTATTTTTCATCTATTTTTAAGAAGATCTGTCCTAAGGGTATGGACAGCCTGTTGTAAGATGACAGGATCAGAAGTCATTTTTTAGGATGAGAAATAACTTGCAGTGAGATGAGGAACTGGAGCTGGTGATAATGTAATTTCCTTAAAAGTCATTTGTACCCTTAGCTATGCCAGAGACTAAATAAACAGCCAAAATCCTTGTTTGCAGTATGCAGTGTCATGGGGGAGTTAATCAAGGGAGGATATTTTCAAGCTAGATTTATTTTTCTTTTAATATTCTCATTAACAGACTTATTCTGATATCCATCAAGTTTTCCACAGAGCTTCGCTTATGATCTGATTCAAAGCCTGTTTGGTGAATCAGTAAGGAGACTCATTGATTTCAAGTTACTTCGGGTCTGACTTTCAGTTTCATTGGCTCATGTGGCAATTTATCCTAACGTTTCTCCTGCTTAGGCATTACACATCAAAGATTATTTCTTCCTGGATCATTCACTGCACTGTTTATCTAATGCCTGAATTGCCAAATGCCTTGGGATATGGATGTCAGAACTGCTGATATTTTCTTACTATTATTTCTAGTTAGCTTTGGACACAAGGATCAGCTGCCATACTCTGTGGCAGAAGTAGAGCCCTCCCTCGTTTGGGAAACAAGGAGCGAGCCCTGCAGACACTTTGATGGGGTCTTTGTTGGGGGGAGCCCGACTGAAATCATTTGAGTTCAATGACTTTGAGCAATTTTACTGATCAAGTCCCGGTGACTGTCCCTGCAGGATTATGCTTTCAGTCTCTGAAGTGCTGTAGTTTTCAACTTTCTTCTTAATTACCCAAACACCATTTGCAAACACCATAGCACAGCAAGGAGAATTCTCTCCATTCACCAGCTCTGAGCTCTGTGCAGGGATTGCTCTGAGCTCCACTCTCGGGATGGAGCCGGGAAGGTTTTTTAAGAAGTAAGCAAAAGCATTTCCGACTGTCATCAGCACAACTTCTCCTTTCATGTGACACATCTGGGTTACGGTGAGCCCTCCCGAGGCGGGCGGCTGGCGGAGGTTGTGTAACAGCACATCTCAGCAGCCTGGTGCCAGGCACAGAGCAAAGGAAGGAAAACGCAGGGAAAAAAAATCATCCGGCAATTAAAAAATAATGATACCAAGGATAGGGAGGATGAAGGGTGCTGTTCATCCTGCAGTGGGTCTTGTTAACAAAGAAAATGTCTCTTGTTGCTGCTTTTCTGAGCTGGGATGTGGTTTTTGACAGGGCTGCAGGGCGGTGGGGGGTGTGCTGCTGCCCCAGGGCTACCCTGGACTGCAGGGAGGAATATCTTCTGCCCCAGGTTCCTCAGGCTCAGGACAGCAATAGGGGAAGGGAAACAACCGCTGCTGCCTCCTCCTTGCAGCCTCCCTGTGATACATTCATGTTCTTGGAAAAAAGCTGCCTTTTTTGGGTGTTTATGTTCACTCTGCACCGAGGAATTCCCTGTTAGCCAGACCTCTGCTCTCAGTCTCAGCACATCGCTGCACAACAGCACTACAGGAAGCACATTGTTTTCCAAAATTTGAAATTAATATAAAACTAAGCTACCAAGCAACACTTGTGCCGTGAGCTGAGCATTCAAACCAGCATACCTGCCTCTGCCTTTGGGTTCCAAAGGTCCGTGTGGTCATGCAGTGCTGGGCTGTGGCTCTCCTGATGGGACACGGCGATTGTCATTCACTGCTCAGAAATGCCATCCCCTAATAACACATTCTCTCTCTGTGCTTGGGTTCCTTTAATGCTTTTATTTTGGCAAAGAAAGAAAACAAGTTAGTATCCAGTTTAAACAGCCTCCTCTGGTAACTTTATTAAAATGCAAACTAAAGAACGACAGAGTGGAGAAATGCTAAATACGACTGGAAAGGCCAGTTAGCTGGGAAGCAGTCATAGCTTTCAAGAAAGGCAAAATTAAATAGGAAAATTATTCTGGTAATGCTTATGACTTGACATAAAACAACATGCAGAAAATATGCGGTCATTTCTCACGTCCAGGCTCCCCTTGGCTCACAGCTTCATTAACTTAAACATCAAATCTTCCACCACAATGGCATTTATAAAGTCTTGTAAAGGGAACAACACTGGAGTCGCTGAAGTCTGAGAAGTGAAACTGCAGACATGGATTAGCAATTCTCTGCAAGATTCCTTACAGCCTTTCTTCCTAGTCTGGTAGAGCAGCTGCTATTTTTAACCGATTCTTGAAGAATTGCCACCAAACGTCCTCGTCTGTAGCCATTAGGAACATCAATAAAAGTGCTATCAATAGATAACCTTGGGAAGGGCAGGTGACAAGCGGCGTCACCAGGACGTGGGACACAATGACTGACTGCAAAGCAACCTCCACAGTGCTCCTGGAGGATGTGAGCTCTGCCTCGCTCCTGCTGCAGCTGTTTGCTGCTGTCAAACTCAAAGATCTCCAGCAATCCCAAGCAGTTTCCCCTCCAGCTCCCATTTTCCCCCAGCAAAGGGGTTGCTCCCATCACTCACTGCCTCTGCTTCCCAGTGTATCAGCATTAAATATGCAGCACTCCAAATGAAACAGCCCTACGTGGCTAGGATCACTCAGGGAACATGAAAATATTTACATTTCAGAGCCAGAAAAGCAACGCTATAGGACATCATCTGTATGAATTTATTCATATTATGACCTCCTAGAGAGAGGAAATGCCTCTGAGCCTTCCCTGCTACTGAAAAATACTGCAGATATCTCAACCTCAACTTTCTATGAGGTTCTGGACTCTTTCCTGTTATTATCACAGATTTTACAAAGCAAGCAAGGTATTTGTTGTTTCAAATGCTATGGCAAAGTTTTTGGATGTGTTCTACCCAGAACTATGATTTGTGCTTTGGGAATGGAGAGAAACAAAAAGAGGGGAATTTGGAGATGTTCTCTGGTAGAGGAAATGGATGGTTTTGTTACCAGTATAGTAAAAAACTAAAAACACAAGAAAAACATCAGCAGGCTCTTGGGACAGCCAAGGATGGGGACAACCACCCCAAACACCCTTCCTCCCTGTGCTCATCTCTGCAGCGAATTTCCCATGCAGCTTGGAGGCTGCAGGTACTGTGTTTCGGATGACTTATTTTAATGCAAATTGATCACTCAAATGCTTTTTGCAGTAGAAAAATTACAGCCAAGATTAAAGTGCCTTTTAATGATGGCTGCTCTGGTTTACAGCCCTGAGACAGCCAGGAGCCTGAGCTTGGGAGAGTTTGTCTGAGATCCACAGAAAGTCTGTGCTGGTAGGGATGCGGGGCTGGCAGATGTTTCAGGGATAAAGCTCTTTGCTGGCTGTGAACCCCAACAGTTTCTGTGGCATCTGAGAGCACATGGGGAGGCCTCATGAACTCAATCAAGAAATCAATTTTCTTAAGCTTTTCTTTAATCTCACCAATATCATGTCACTAGAGGACATTATAAAAGAATGGGGAAAACATGCTGTTTTTTCAAGTCTCTGTTAATAAAATTCTGAATAAATCTTGATACAACCAGAAATGTGCCCTTCTCCAAAGCTGGATTCATCCCCGCACTCTGTGTGCTGGATGCTGTGCTGGGCATCCCCTGCGGTCCCGTGGGCTGGTATCTGGAACTTGTGCCCCTTCCTACTCCCAAAGGGATGCCCCTGTCTAATCATGCTGCACACAGGATGTTTATGTTTCAAGCTTTTCACCCTTCCAAGGTGTGCACTTGTTGAAGAAAACCAAGGAGAAGGATTAAATGGGAATTCTGCCTGGCTGGGCATGGCCAATACAGATGAGAGCCCGTGGGCCGTGTGTCTCCTTCTCTGGAGCATTGACCTTGTGGTTTTACAGTCCCCTGTCATTTCCTTCACCTTTGATCATTCCCGTAAGCACTACCAGTGCTGACAGCAGGAGTGTGTCTGAGCATAGCTCTGCCTACCTTTCTTTCTAACCCTTTGAATTTCTTCTGGCTCTCCTTATCCAGAGCTAATTCTGATCCTTCCTTCCTACTACTGGGAAATGAAATAGCTATTTATTGGTTATCTCCTTTCATATTTTAATGAAGGGCATGAAAGCTAATGGCTGAATTCGTACAGAGGCAGAAGAAAGGCTTGGTAGATGACGCTATTGTCTGCGGACACACTGGGTCTCTATAAATACAGAAAGTCTGCAATTATCATCAGAAGGTTTGTTAAAATTGAAAAGTAGAGGAATGCCAGTTATCCATTAATGGAAATATCTCGCTTCCCCTATTACCCTCGGAGGAAGCTGGCAAGCTGCTCCTATTCCAAACATTGTTCCCCTACCTCCATCCTTTCTCCTCCCTTCCTCTCATTTCCATTCCTGTCAATGCCTGCGATGCCTCCAGCATGACAAACACACTGCTTGAGCTCCTCTGCTCCCATCTCTCAGAAAAAGACGAGGTTCATTAAGTGCTAGCACTTCTATTTGTCACCAGGGTGTTGTTTCAGTGCTGTTTGATTCCCTGTGCATGCCCCAGCGACCGCGTGCTCGGAGGCAAATCATAAAATGGCTTTGGCTGAGGAAGACCTCAAAGACCACCCAGTTCCAACCCCTGCCATGGGCAGGGTTGCCAACCACTGGATCAGACATCAGACCAGGCTGCCCAGGGCCCCATCCCACGTGGCCTTAAACACCCCCTGGGCACAAACCATCACCTCGTTGCTGGCAAAGCGTGCATGGTGTCAGCACCAGGTGTGCATCCCAGTGCTTCTTCAGAGGCTGCATCTGTTTGCAGAGCACCTTCATGTACGTGTTACACACATACAGTTGCACTCATGTACATAAAGCCTATTTGCAAACTTTGGGACTGAATGTCAAAACCTGGACACAGTTATGCATGAAGCTAGGACGTTATTTTAGTTAGTCATTTGGATTATTCATAGCACTCCTCAGTATCTACTACTTTAAATTTTTTATCTCTAAAGCCTGCTTCACAGCCAACATTAATAGTGCTCGGAAGATGAAGAGCAGAGTTTTGTACTAAGTGATAAACATCAGTGCCAAAACATTCAGACAGTTTCAGAGACTTTTCTCTCTATTCTTGAGCTGAAAAACGGAGCAAAATGAGTCCATTCCCTTGAATAGTTTCATCTGTGAAGACTTAATATTTCCAGGGAATATATGTTTAATCAAAACACATAATTCATGCCCAGCTCTAGCTTTAATCTGAAATTTGAAAAATTGAATGTGAAAACTCAGACAAGATTTCTCCCACGCTTGCTGCTAGGATGTCTACAAAGAAAAAAACTTTTCTCTCTGTGTTTCTCAAGCCCCATCCTGACCCAGAAGTGAAGAAGTGAGTAAATATACACAGTTCTCCGAACATCATCAGTGCACAAAGAAATGCAGTTCCCATTGTGAGATGGGTCCCTGCCCCATGGATGCGCAACGCTGGACCAGGTGCCGCATGCTGGGAGCAGAAGCCCTCGTGCTGCTGCCAGCTCCTCCTCAGCCATGGGATGGGGGTGGTACAGGGCATGGGGAGGTAATTTCCCTGAGGTTTAGCCATTATTCAATAATGCTGTTTATCTAATTTTGCATGAGTGCCTGCTCTGTTTTGGGGCACTTAGCTGGAGCATGACAATACCTTCAAAATTGTTCAATTTAAAATACAATTTTGGTGAGTCAGTCTTAGACCTCTTCCACAGAGGTTACAATAATGCCTCTTATCTCACATTTCCTTTGTGCTAAGAGCACACCAGCAGCTACTGCAGCTCAGAAGTGGGAGGATAGCATGTGGCCTGGCAAAGTCCCACGCAGAGGGGGAATCACACAGCACCACGTAAAAACTCACCATTTAATTTATGTTGCATATATTTTTAAAGTCCTTTGCTTTAATAACCTTGACTTTTGCATTTTGAATGACATGCAAATGCCCCAGATCCATCTGACATTTAGACTGGAGCCACAGACCATGGCTAATCACGTAGACACATACTGAAATATCTGCAGTGTTGAATATGCAGCATTTACACGCACAGATCTTTGGGGCTGCAAGCAGTCAGCTGGGGACAATCTGCTCTGCTTATTGCTGTTTGCACCCCTAGCTGTTAGTTAGCATCCAGACCAGGAGGTGTGATGGTGGATGTGTAGTTTCTGGTGGCTGGAAGTGCATCACCTCTGCCAGCACTGCCCATCCTGCCCCAGGGATGCTGTACCAGGGGCAGCAGAGGCAGATGCTGAGATTTAGCAGCACGGAGATGGATGTGTTCATTCCAACAGAAAGTCTTAGCCTGATGCTGGGACACTCATTTAGGAGATAAAATTCATTCTTTTTAAAAATAACCTTCTAACTCCTGGCATGGAAAGGTCACTGTGCTGCCGGTTGTGTTGCCAGCTCTGAGGCTGCACAGCCGCTGGCCGAGGTGGCAGTCCCAATTGCAGGCTTTCAGACTGAGAGCATTTGCACTGCTGGGTTGAATTTCTCATTGTATTTACCTTTTCCTTTCATCTGAACTGGGAAGTTCATCTTCAGGGTTTTCCAGGAAATGAAATGTATTCATGAGCTGCTGTGTCTCAAGAGTGAAGTAGAAAAGATAAATTCAGAGAAAGATCAGTAATGCAATGATTCATATGTGCATGTATGTATTTTTTTTCTCCTAACACATACTGCTGGTTTTATAAAAAAGTTGTTGGTTATTTCCCTTTTCAATATGCAATACACTTGAGATAACGTGATTATACAGATTTAAAATAAATATAATTCCAGCTCTGAAGCATATTTAGCATTGCAGAGGTGAATCTCATCTGGGTATTGTTATGCATTTCATTTCATTTGAAGCTTTGCAGCCCAAGGCCAGAAACATTTAAATAGGTCAGGGATAACTGCCCTTATCACGTTGCATTTAGACACTCCCTTTATAAGAGAGCACTTCTTTCACTTTGATCATCAGCTTGTCCTGATGTGCATTTCAATAACCATTTGATTTATCCCCTAGAATTACCCCTGAATTCTCCCTTTTAAAAAATACTGCATCTGAGGGGTGAGGAGATCCAAAGACAGCAGGATGACTTAGCAATCCTTGCTGTTCCCAGACTTGATTTCTCTGTCCCAACTTTTTCATAACCAGGAGGAGGTTTTAGCAGAAGGGGAGAAAGCACTCCTTGTCAGTGCCAAGCTGCAGGCAAGAATTGTTTCCTACTAACTCTGGATGCAAAGGTCCAAAGGAGTTGCTTAAAATCAAATAAAAAATAAAAAATTGTGAACCCTCCCATCACCAATTTCACCCAGTACCCCATCAGCCCGGCAGAGCCCAGCCTCTTTCCGAACAAAACAGAAACCCCTTTCACTCTCACTGCAGTGCTGGGGCAGCTTTGTCCTTGCTGCTCTTGCATTACTCACATCATGGCACTGGGTGTGTGCGGCGGCAATCAGAGCCTCTGCTGCTCATCCAGCACTGGTTCAAGTCAACCAAAAGACTTTCCCTGACAGCAGTGGGAACTGGCTTGGCTCAGAATGGCTCTAATGTGCTTCTAACATGCAGTTATAAGACTTAATTTTAGGATAAATGTGTTCGTAGTTGATTAAACAGATGCTCATTTCTGCAAGCGTTACAGACTCTTCTACTACTTTCCAACCTTTGGATTTATGTTGTTAACTAGAGGTAGAAGAAACTTGAGATCATTGTGGGTTGAGCTGGAAATGGGGAGAATCCCCCAAAGACCTGGAGGCCCTGGGCCTCAAGCCCATCAAGATCGAAAGAAATCAAAAGATCATATCACAAGATCAAAAAAAAAAGTATATATTCAAAATTAACATTGTATGTGACTTTATCTCATTTAGCCATCATGTCTTGTAACTTTAATCTCACTGGGGCAAGCGGCACATCATCTGTATTTTCACAAACATGAAAAGGTTTGTGACTGGACACCCCGTGAGCACTATGTGACAGTAATGGGCCACTGCCAGGACCGTGCAGGCATGTCCAATCTGCATTGTTTGTCTCATCCGGCATCTGTGGACACATTAATTTTTAACTTGCTTTAAATTGAGTTACAAGACCATGGTCATTTCACAGCAAATAACCCCGAGGTGAGTGGCTGTTGTGCACGATGTGCGATACACTCCACTTGATCAAGAGCTCCCACGACTGTGCCAGGGAAAGCAGTTGCACGGTTGACCTTTTCTGCAATAATTTGGGGAATGACTCAGCTGAGATAATATTCCCAGGGATGAAATGCCCACTGCAGCTTCATCAGGGAGAGACAAGTACCACGAGGCAGGAGGTCTGATGGTGATCAAGTGCTGCTTCGATGGTGGGTGGTGCAGTGACCGGTGAAGCAAAACACAAAATCCTTCCTCTTTTCCTCAGCTGTAGGCAAGGCCTGAGATCTTTTCTGTTTCTCCTTGTGAATACTACCCTTCCTAAAATTTTCATTTCGTTATCCAACTTGGGAGAAGTCAGGTGCATACCTTTCTTCTGAGTGATCTTTTCAATTCTGATAGTTTACCAGGAATTTGAATTATCCACTCTGCTTTGCAGAGCTCTCAATACTCACCCTTGCTTCATGTTGGAGGCAGGCAAAGTCATAATACACAGCAAGAATTCCTTTTTGCAGTCAGATTTAAAGGAACTTGCAGTACAAGATACAAACACTATCTTTATGAGTAAAACTGAGCATTTGCAGCATCCAAGTACATGTGGAATTTTCCAGAAATTGTCTGCAAGGGTCTTTCTCCCATGGGTAGCAGCAAACCCCTTTGTCCCAAAACCCTAAAGCATGTGACCAGCAGAAACTTGTTACACACTCTTCCTTTTCTGATTAACTAGAAATTTAAAAATTCTTTGTTTGCCCTCTATTATTCCTTGCCTGTCACGCCATCATGCAAAGAGTACCACACCTGAAAAGTTAGAATGAAATAGCACTTCTTATGAAAGCTAAAGAATTTTATTTGCTATCTAGTTAATGCCTCTCTAAAATCTTGGGCTTCTCTGAGCCCAGGTGACACGTTTGAGTGGTGCAATGTATATCTCAGTGGTCTGATTTCCCCACAAAGTTTTACCTTGCTGATGGGATCCTACTGGCCTGTTGTTCTGAGGCTTAAAATAGAGCTGTCAATACGGCTTTTCTTGGAAGAATGTGGTGCCACAAAGCTGTTATTCAGTATAAAAGGAGTAGAGACTCCAAAGAAAATATTTTGTTTAACACAGAATAAAATGACACAAACTACTGAATCGACAATGGGACATCTCTCATTTTTGGCCTGGTCTCCTGCCATGAGATACCCTGAGGGAATCAGTGGTTTTCAAAAGTCAAAAAAAGGAGAATAAATGTTATTCTTCTTGCTCATTTCTCCCCTCCTTGCCCTCACTGGATAAAGATGATTTGATATGAAATTTATTTGGCAGATATGATAAATAACCTACTAAAATGCCCCTGAAATCAGTGCCATTAAAGCATCCGACCACTTTCAGATATTTTGCCATCAAACAAGACTCAGTTTTGGGTCAGGCTGCTAGATTATTTCTGAGACTTGTGAAGAACTGAGTAGGCAAAGTAGACTTATAAAAAAAAAAAAGCAGTCCCTTTCCTTTCTCCTTTTCCCTGTCCTCCCATGTCCTCTTCTGGGTAGCGTGCCTGCAGGTAAATGGCCTTTATTCATGGACTGTTAGGAGTGTGTTCCATTCCCCTATGGAAATCTTATATAATGTGTTTGGAAAACTGAAATATAAGCCTTTAGAAGACTTATTTAGTGGCAATATTCATGCTGCACAGACATGCATAACTCTTGCTGTGTCACTAGGAATTTGTCCAGAGATAAGTGATTAGCATTTGATTAGTCATGTCCCTATTAAACTTTTTTCAGTGCTTTCCAAACACAAAGGAAGTAGGGCCTACCATAAAGGTGCTTATGATTTATGCCAAAAGATACAGGGGGATTAAAAGTTTTTATAAATAGTGCTGTTAATACATTTAATGTCACTAAGACCTTAAAGATCAGCCCATTTCTTTCAAAAAAGAACCAATTCTTTGGCTTCGTCCTTTGAGATTTTAGGTACGACTTTGGACAATTTTTCATGAGCAATAAAAAAGAGTTAAAAAACCCATTATTTATCCCCTGTTGCCAGAATACAAACAGGGCTTTTAGGACATCTTCCGTTCATCTTCCCTCTGGTCCTAATGGTAACACTGGTTAATAATCACCACTCCTCCAGCAGAGATGAGGAGGCCAAAAGAGCAAATGATGTACTCACGGTCAAGGGGGAGAGAAAGGAAATGGCACTTTTCTCTGGCCAAATTCCCCTCCCTTTCATCCCCCAGCACTTTTCCCTCTTATCACATTAGTAGTATGTCATATTTTGCCAGATAAGGGACCTTTTAAGCTGATGTATGTGTCTTTCTACCTTTCCAGTCCTCAAGGCATATTGCCTAATGGATGCAAGCAGTTGCATAGCCAGCAGACCCAGCAGTGTGTTCTCCTGACGGTCTGTGCCTCCCTGAGGCGCTCCCATGTGTTGTCCCTGCCATGCCACAGCCTGAAGGTCAGGAAAAGTCTGCCCTGAGGGCAGCTGTAACAGAGCCCAGCTCCTCTTGCCTCAGGGAATTACCAGGGGATTGCAAGGAGACGGTCTGGAAGGCGATGAGCACGCGCACAGTGCATGCAGCACACGGTGCTCACGCCCACAACACCACTACTCATGAAAATTCAGTTTATGGAGGTTTTAAAATACACTTTCCTATACAAATAGTATAATGTATCTTTTTCTTTCTTCAGAAGGCTCTTTTGCAGCCCTGGAAAGCCCAGCCGCATGGGTATTTTAGACAGATAATTACAAATCAGGTTTCTTGGACCAAGGTATTAAATTCAACCACATCCACCCCACTGGCAGCTCACGACTTTGTTTAAATTTTCATGAGCTGTTCAAAGGTTATTAAACTCAGCATACATGCCATTCAGTACAAAATTGTCATAATATGTCACAAGGAGAGAGTGTGGAAGGAAGAACAGGCTCCTGCGCTGTACAGGAGGGATGAGCCTTTCAGCTTGGGCAGCCAGACTCACCCCTGCTCTCCCAGTTCCAGCGTACAATGACCTGTTTTGAATTTTTCTGAAACTTTCTGGAAGAGATTCTGGTAGAAACACCGTGCCCCAGGTCGTCCGTTCCCTGCATTGCAGCATGGAGCAGGCAGGCTGTTGACCACATCTGAGTGGATAACTAACTTTTGCTTTAAATTTTCTATGCTAACGGCACTACTGAAAGCGAAAATTGTTTAAAGTTTCATATTTTCTAGAGGGTTTCTGATGAATCGTTGAAGGGAAGTAAAATCAGGGGAAATAAAAACTGAACTGCATTTTGTTTTGATCCAACGGCACCGTGGCTGTAACACAATTCTCGGTGCAATGGCTTACCCCTCGTTTGCAAGGTCACTGAGGTTTCTGCTGAACAAATACAGTCATCAAGGTGATACGCAGCCTCACAAGCCCGTTTAGACTACCCCATCCCCAAGCCCACCCTTAGCAGTTTGGGATTCTTCAATCTGCTTGACTTTAAGTGTGCTAATTCCTCAAGCAACGAGCTTTCTGTTGTTATTGCAGTTCTGTCCAACATGCTGCAAATCGCATCACCTTCTTTTGTTAGAGTCCATTTGTTTTTTGCTTTTCTTTGAACTTAAGTTGTTTCTGCTACTGAAATTTCTGTCCAGGCATGGGACTGTGTTGCCTTTACTCACTTTTAAGGTAACATTTTCAGGCCAATTTGGAAATTGACTTTCTACATTTCACATTCTGAATTTATTTTAATTGCTTGTGAGTTCCTGTATAGATTTCTTCTGTAACAAATCGACTCTGCCATTTATTTGTACCTGAATATTGGCTTTATTCCAGCACCTTGCTTAGCTTAGTCTTTCTGCTTCAACAGTATCCTCAAAGCCTTCCTTACCACTGCTTTCCCCAGTTGTTATGGGGCCATCAGAAAATCACCCGCTGGGATTTTTCTTACAGGAAATAGGCAGTTTTGCATTTGATTTCCAGAAGGTCAGGATGAGGTGACAGGAACTGGGATGTCACCAAAATGTCTCTTCAAGGCTTTGATCCAGAGGTGGGATGACATCACTTTGCATGCTGCAAGCTGCTGGCTTTAAATGGAAAGGTGTTTTGTAAGCTTTAATGAGTTTATGGAAGCGAACATCCTTTGGCAAGGAGGAGGTAAATAACTTTCTACATAGGAAATTAAATGTCCAATTTAAAATCTTACACCTGAACAGCCTGCCTGAGACAACAAGTGGTTTTGAAATCTCAGTCTCAATATTGCCCTAGACACAGATAATGAACCGATTTCCTAATATTGCTTTTCCACTGCTGTAAATGTTGGAGACAGACACCAGAAGGAAGGAGATCAATCCAATGTGGGTATGAGAGGGTGAAATTTTCTCAGTGCAATTACTAAAAAGCAGGAGACAAGTTTGGTCTTGTTGCTGGGCCGTGCAAAACACCGTGCTTTATTTATAATAGAGAAACTTTCCACAAACCCAAGTACGTCGGTAACAATAGGCACAGCATGGGGAGCTTATTCAAACACTCTCTTCCATGTATCCTTTGCTGACATCCATCATCATTTAGCAGAGAGAAGATTAAAATTCCCATTAGACCTCTTTGTTTAATTGCTCTTATTGCTTCTGTCACTTGATGAGAGCTGAAGCGGTGTGTGCTGTGATCTGAGGACGCCCCGTCCATCTGAGGAGCGCGAGCTCCATCCTGATGCACCAGAGAGCTGTGCTCCCCCTGTCCCACCTCAGCCCTTGGCACAGCCTGCTCACGCCCCAAAACAGCTTGACAGGAGCTGGATGTTCATGGTGCAGCACGGCAAAGGGAGTAAAAGCCCAATCTATGGTGAGGGGCCATTGGCAGTCCTGGTTGGCATGGCATGATGGAGATAAAATGGGCATATTTACGGGAAGAGGGTATGAAATGCAGAGTTGTTCCTTGGTGACCAGACAGTTTAATGCAGAGGATCAACCAGCATTTATTTATAGGGTCAAGAGCCTGTTTGTGAGACCACTGATGCAGAAAGAAAGCTCACCATTTGTTCTCCATTAAAATTCAATTTGTGGGCTGTCATTAAAATACTCGGCTGCTCCCAAACCAACTGCTCCCAGAAGCGATGTGAAACCACCCACTCCATACATTAATTTGCACACCCCTTGCCCACGGGTGAGGCTGTGTATTGGGGCAGGAAGCTAGCAGCAGTTCCTGAGTCACGGGGGCACCGCTGCCTTGCCAGGAGTGGGCTGGGAGCAGGGCCAGAGCATCCCTGTGCCATCCACAGGATGCTGCCCTAGGCCGGTCCCCACAGAAGCATGATATGGGGCTCACAGAGGAGCCTTATGGGAAGGCGTTTTCCTTTTTCACTCCTTGCAGCTCTCACTAAGGAACATCCAGTTCAGATCAAAGGGCATCGTGTGGTGTTGAATTCATGCACCCTCTTTGGCCACCGAGCTTGCCCTCAGAGCAGTTATCTCTACCAAGACAAAGTACAGGCCAGATCTGGAGGTCTCTATAGGTTTAGTGCACCTAATCCCAGACCGTTTTATTTTCTTCTCTTTTTGAACAGTGGCTTCCAGGCAAAACACACATAAAAAATAATGGGTAGCTCAGAGGTTGGGCAGTCCCACATACACCTGATCTATGTGTCTGACACTCTTTTGGGCATGCTGTGCTGCATGCTAAGCGCTTCTTTTGGAAGCCACCGTAGGCACCATAAATGCTGCAGAGCACCTTTTCCAGCAGGATGGAGGGCCCTGATGTGTATTTTTCCATTTCAAATAAAAATAACGCTGGACTTGACAGGCAGTCAGTGTGGGCTCTGCCACCATATGTCTCTGCTGCCTTGTGCTTGCTGTAGGCAAGGATCAGATGGACAAAGCACCAAACCTTTTGTCAGATGGAATATCCGGGAGCTCTTCCTGCTGGTGCCACCAAAAACCATTCTGGAGGACACATCTCTGAGTGACGATGTCTCCACCATTCCCTCTTCCCACAGCTCCAGGGGATAGCATTGCAGCTCCTTTCTCTGGAGGAGCAGAGAGGATCCTTTCTCCTAACCCTAATCCCAAGCACCAACTGAGGGCTCCAAGGAAGCTGCAGTGAATACACAGCTTTGACTTTCTTTGATCTCATTATACCTAATTACTTAACCCAACCTGCTGAAGAAGTTAAGGTAGGCCTGGCAAGTAGGAAAGGGGGCATCGGCAGTTATTTTTTAGTGTAGTTTGGGATTTGCAATATACTGGATCCATGTTGCAATCTCTGCAAATGGGCCAAATCTCTTTCCTCAAAGAGAGAAAGGGAGTAGAAAAGCACTGCAAGACTGAATTTCTGCTCCAATTTTCAGAACAGCTTAGGTAAGTATTTCTGGGGAGTGACAATGACCTAAACAACATGGGTAGCTGCAGGAAGTGCATGTGGGACAGACTCTGACAAGGGACAGTTGTCACACGAGGATACAGATGGCACTTCTGATGTCTGCAGCGACTTCTACATGCCAATGCATCATCGCTCACAGTGTAACCTACCCTGCCATACGAGGAGACGACATATGCCAGCCTACATATTGCAGGGTTCTGAGGCTTCCCAGCCCTCTGTTTTCAGATCAGAGCTGCTCTTCTTAACCCCTTCCTTGCTGGTCTCCCTCCTCAGCATCAGGACCTGCAGCAGGCTGTGGTCCAGCCCAGAGCATGGTGGGGCCTCATCCAGCCAGAGACATGCCTCCTCACCCCACACTGCTGACACCACCTGACTGCAGGTGTTGCTTACTTTCTGGGGAACACGTTGCCTCCAGGGCCTGTGAGACATTAATGTACAATTCTTCAAGGTGAAAAGAACTGTTTGGGTGACAGAAACAGTGATTTGTCTCTTCCAAAAATAAGAGAAAACAGCATTTGACACTTGGGGGCTTGTCCTTATTTCTTTTTTAAAGAATTCTGTCCCTCTGAGTATGTCTCACTGATTGTTTTCTCACTGTCTGAGAAATGGAGCCCCACGCAATGATACAGAACAGACACCAAAAACATCTGAAGTCTGCAGCAGAATTGATGTCCTCCAAGCCTGGAGCAGATATCACCAGGACCTGCTGAGTGACTGCTGCATTCATGGGGGAAGGCTTGAGCCTGACAAATGTGTTTGAATTCTCTGAGTACATCAGGGCATTGCTAGATAAGTGTGTAATAGAGGACATCATCTATCACGATTTCAGGGAAGCATTTGACAGTATGCCACAAAGGGAATATGATTTACAAAGTAAGACAAAAACGGTGTAAGGAAACTATTGATATCACTTACAAATCAGATTGGCAGTTTGAGGGAGAGGATAGGGACGGGACACGTCGTAGCAACAGAAGGCAGGGAAAAGGCTGTATTTCTCTAAATAAACCTCAGAGTAACCCAAATCTAATCATCCTGAGTACTTGGGATGGGGAGAAAAGCAAAAACAAATGTGCAGAACCAAGTGTGCTTACCTGAAATGAGATAGCATTCCAATATTCGGCAAGGCAAGGGAAGAGGAGGCAAAACAGTCAGGATCTATACCCCACATTCCACCAGTAAAAGCTAATTTGGGGTTGACTCAGCACTGCATATTGCCCTGGGACCCTGCAGCTGCTCTGCATCAGAGTGGGGTGCTCCACCCTGCCGGGAGGAGGCTGAGGAGCAAGGATAGATGGAGTAGGTGAAGTAGGAACTGAGAGGTTGCACCATAATGGCAAAATAATCTATGTCTAGTGCTGGATTAATGAGAGATATTTATGAAAACCTTGTTACAAATAGGCTTTGCCAAAATATCTGACTGTCCTTGGCATGCCATGCTATGCCTGCTGAAGGGTCTCTGGGTGCCCGAGCTCCAGGATGTGTGCGTGCTCCCTGGCACAGGGGCACTTTGGAAAAAACATCTGCTGTGGGCAATTGTACATCAGTGGGAGTCAATCAGGCTAGTGATAGCACTGCTTGGCAAAGAGAGGCAGGCAGCAGGAGAGCATCACTGCAGTTGTTTTGGCTGGAAGCAGCAGGCAGTCTGCTCCAGCTTTTTTATAAAATCACTGGGAAGAGCGAGGCAGAGAACTATCGGTTTCCTCGGACCTTGTCTCTCAGAGCAGGATGCTCTTTGAAGCAGGACCTGCTCTTTCTGGGTGTTTGTGCAACAGTTCTGAAGCTGCCCTCATAGCTACTGCTCTGCTACCAAGTGGTGCTGTCCCTGACGGGCTCAGACAGGTCCCCTCTGGCTCTTTGTAGCCTCTGCACAGGCTGTCAGTGCTGCTTGGGCAGACAGCAAATGCCAGCCGGTACCACCAGCACACAGCCCAAAATGGCAGAGGGGAAGCAGCAAAAAATTCTCATTTTCACTCCTGCAAGACTGGGGGTGCAAAGCCTACAATTTGTGCTTGTTTTCTGTTTTTTTCCACTGCCTGATTATTGCCAAGTATTTCATATAGACACAGCAATTTAGTTAGATTGATGGCCCTTGTCTCCCTAGTGACAAATGCAATGCCTGCCAGACGCTTGGCTCTAAACTGTCTTCACAATCATTCTGCTTTTTTAAAAGTTTAAATGCCCACTAGAGAAAAACTTAGTTTGTCATTTAGATTGGCCTTGGCTAAATTAGCTCATTCCTGAGCATCCGTAAGACACAAAATGAGCACAGCATTGGAAGTGACGGGGCTCCTCGTACAGAGCAGCTACAGAGTGGGCTTAAATTTCCATCAGGGAGAACCATTGGAGAAGAACTGGGGTTAGGAAGATAACACTGAGCTGCAGATGTATACACAAGAAGTGTATCACTAGAGTGCAGGCTGTGTTGCACGGACAGTGGGACAGAGGATGGGTGATTCTGCTGCACCCCAGAGGGCTGAAACCTTGATCTCGCTGCAGTCACTGGGAGCAGTGTCACAGTGTCTTGCTGAGGTGCTGCATTGGCATCACACTCCTGTGAAGCTGAACAGTTTGCAGAGGAGCCCTATCCTTCATTTAGGCTCACCTGAAGCAATGAGCTGGTTTTGGCCAAGCCCTTGGGGAGATAGAGCAACGTCTCTGCCTTAAATAAGAGCAACACTAGAAAGTTCCCTGGGAAGCAGGAGTGCTGCAAATATTTATTACTTGGTAAAGCATTCCAGCCCATCAACTTTCAATTCCTTTTACTTCCATGCAACTTTGAAAAAAAAACAACTGCCATGCACATTCAAGAATAGACTTCAGGAATTAATCTCTTCTTTGCTGACACTTTAAATGTCAGCCTTGAGCCTGGAGTAAATTTTCACAGGCAAGTTATAAAACTATGAAAACAGGATTTAATAATGGCAATGCTGACAAAGCCTCAGCCACAGAAAGCCTGATGGGTGCCTCTGTGCATACCTGCAGCCAGCTGGGCTGAAAACAGAAAGGGTGGGAGCTAATTTATTGTTATTAGCTTGAGGCACTCCTGAAAGTGGAATAATTTGGAGACCTTCCTTTTCAGACTGGTAAAGGTCTGGATCTAGAGGCAGATTAATGTTTCTAATTTCTCCACCTGTGTTATTTTATTCAACTCTCTATGGTGAACCAGCACCATGGTTGTTGATGGGTTCTGCATGCATTTTGCTCTATGCAAACCATTCAGAATGTGTTCTGTTGTGTCCATCAAAATAACTTTGTTAAAGATAAGGAGGTTGAGCCTACTGTGCCTGTTAGCGGAGCCAAAATGACAAATATCTGTCTGGAGCAAACAAGAATTTACTTAGACTGAGGAAGAAAGTACGCTCTGATTTAGTGTTCAGTTTGGGTGTATGTTTTATGCATGTGCATATAGGAAGGGAAAATTCATTGATTTGCTTCAGAGCTAGTTTATGTCTTAACGGAGCAAAGCATGTAAGTGCCTGCTTAAGTCCATTCCTGTTCAATAAAATGTTTAAGCAGCTGCCTATGTCCCACTGATATGAATGTGAGGTTAAAGCATCTGCTTAGAGTGAAATGTTCTCAAACACTTTGTTGTGTTGAGGCTGATGTATGCTGTTGTGCTCTGGACATGGACGGCCTCGCAGACTGAGGATGCAGAGATGAAGGACAGCACGGTTGTTACTGCGGCATCACTGTTGGGTTGTTAAGATGCTCTCCAGGTACTGCTCTAGGGACGTATTTTCAGTGTTATCAGCACACATACACAAGGGATTTATCTTTAAATGTGGCAAGTTCTCCCACATGTGAATAGTTCTTCCTCATGTGGGCAGTAGAGAAAAAAAAAGAAACTAAAAATAGTAGAAGAAATTAGAGTTCTAATTTTGAGGATGTAAGTCGTGTAATATTATTGTTGTTATGTCTATCAGCAAAAATCTTCCAAAGGTGACTTCATTTTTCCATCTCAGATGGGCTGTTCTGGGTTCAGCCCTGTTTGGGGCACATCACAGTGGGTACTGTCACCCCTGTTTCTTGGCTAGGAAATGCCCCCAGGAACAGGCAGCTCATCAGAAACTGCAGCTCTCAGGGTCGGTTCCAAACATTGTTCTATGCCATACAAGACCTGAGATCGATGGCCAAACCTTGTTGTTTTTCCATCCTTTGTAACAGTTTTGGGAGTTCTTATTTTTTGCTTTCTCCCATGCAATTAGCTCTGAGATTAAAATTCACTGTTGCTGCTATTTCCAGAGAGGAGCTGGGAGCTGAGCTGAGGTTTCCTTTTTTTCAAGTGTTTCTTAATGTTGATAGTGCAGAAGAGTCATCTGTGACAATTATTTCATTCTGTCAGTACAGCTTCCTACATGAGATTTATTTTTACAGCCAGGATCCTTCAGAATCTTTCTTTTTATTTTTTTTCAATTCCATTTTCATTTAGCAAAGTAGCTTCTGTGGGTTGTCCTCACACAGACATTTTTATACACCATAGAATGTTGAGTTGTTTTGCTGATTCTGGATATGAATTGTCATCTTCTGTGCATTTCAGTGGGATTATTTTAAATCCATATTAATGTTGTGCATTCCAACAGGAACGTTACCTTGGACATTCTCAGCGTTTTTACAGAGATCTGAGTCACCCACAATAATGAGTTTTTTTTGAGCTGTGAGATCCATGAATTACTTGACCACAAAATTCCTTTATCAGATTTAACATCACTGGCACTTCACTTCTTTCCAGTCATTTTTCCTCCTCACTTTTTTTCTGCTCATTTTCAATATCTTATGCTAAAACTGTAGATAAGTTGTGGCAAAGATGATCATTAGATGAACATTACAATCTGATTTGATTAGAACCTATGTAAAAATGTGAATCTTTACGTTTTAGGGAGAGCAGTAGCTGTGTGATAGTAACTGTAAGCATTCAGCTGTCCACAGGCTCATTAGTCTTCTGCTTCAAACTGATCACCACCGAGCCCTTATATCACACAAGAAAGCTTTCCACAGGGTGTAGGATCACACACCACAGTGTCATTTATAGCCCCAAGCCTAGCATGTGGATTTTGCCATGTCTGCCATTATATTTCAGATAACAAGGAAACAAAAACATGTATTTCCATAGAAACTGTGACGTGCTGCCAAATACTGCCCTTAAGTATGCAAATATCTCTTCTAGTATAGCCAAGTGAGGCTGTTGTTACTATATTCTAAAGAAGAAATGGGTGCCATATGCTGATAAATATGCCAATCAGTTACATATAGCCCAGCACATGTATTGCCCCTCTTATTTCTACTTTTACATGGAGCACGATGACTTCTGCACTACGTGGAAGGCTTGGTGAGCAGAATTCTAACAGAACCTTGGTCCCATGGGAGCCCCAAGGAACCGGATCTGGCTGTCAATGCAGAGCCACCAACACTTGTAGGAAGAAAACTGGAGTAATGTCTGCTTTAGTTTGTTGTCTCTGTTTTTCCCAGGCAGATCTCTAATTTTAAATGATTGTCACATCTTTTTATTTTCCCTCATAAAGCAAGTGCAGTTGCCCTGTGCCCTGTTTGAAACCCTCAGGGGAAATAGGGACACTTCATGCATTCTTCATTCCCAGGGTGAAGTCACTCAGGTTAAACCAAAATAAGAATATTAACCACAGGATGAAACAAGTAAATGAAAACATTGCTTGTGTATACCTGACACTTTTTGTCTGGCTTGGAATGGAAAGCTCTGATTCACTGTAAACAATTTAATGATTTTCTTTCAGTAGAAAATCAAGTCAGATTTTATAAGAAAAGAAAGCGATTCTTTCAAATGAGTGCCAAATAACACTTTGAAAGTGTTGTGACAAAATGCTTTACGTTTCCAAAAAACTTTGTATTTTTAAAAGTAGAAAAAATGCCATATACATTCCCCATTTTATTCCCTTCCAGTTCTTTTCAGCTGATTGTTTCATGTTTGGGTATAGTTCTGTCTCTCTGAGTTGCCTGTTGTGCAGAGATGTTGATAGTTATTTCACCGAGTAAGAGCGTTATCCAAAAAAACAATCTTTGCAGCATGCAAAAATGCTGAAATAGTAGCAAAACCCAGAAGGAAGCATGGCTGTGGTTTCCATGCTTCGCTCCCAGCCAACAGACTCTCCATAGGCAAGGACCCCAGGCCACTCATCCCTGATGCTGCACTGCTGCAGCTGGGTGCTCTTCCTTAGGGAAGCAGTGGGATTTCCAAACAGTTATTCCTCAAGTTGACTGGGAACAAAATGAGGATAGAAATAAATTTCCTTTTGTATATTGGAGAATTTGCCCTTAAGAATTTAGATAAGATCTGGGCTAAGTTTACTTAGGTTACAGTTGGACTAGATGATCTTAGTGGTCTTTTCTAACCTTAGTGATTCCATGATACATATGTCTTTTTTAAAAAAAAATGATTTCTGTTTTGAAATGATGTTGGGCTTGAATTTGAACTCGAATTTTCGAGTTTGTTTCAGTTCCAAAATCTCTGATTTGAAGGTAGTACTAATAATTGATGACAGTGAATGAGTACAGCTTATGAAAGTACTCACCAAAATCACATCTTCAGCCATGATGTTTTAAAGCACTCCCTGCTCACACTGCTGCATCACTTTTGGGGAATGAAAGCCAAGGAGTTACACTTTATTCTTCTCCTGATATTGGAATGTTAAAAAAAAAAATGAATCCCTTACACGAAGGCTTAGAAAATGAATAGTCAGTGGTTAGACTTGATGCTGGCTCCTTACAAACCATTTCTCGTGCTATTGTGGCTTTTATTAACCATTATCAAACTGCCCTTCAGAGGTGGTTGAATGTTTCAGTCCTACAGGTCCAGGGGTAGAGAGAACTGAGCTTGCTGTCGGGTGTCAGTACTGCTGCAAGAGCCTAAATCTAAGAAGAATTTCACTTGGGTATTGCTCTGCAGCATGCTAAAACTGAGAAAATCAATATGTATTCTAATAGACAGGAACAAATTGGGTCTTAAAGTGTAAATAGGGCTGTGTGAAATACAATAAAGTAAATTTAACTAGTGAACTGTATTAACTGTGGTGATTATTCTGCATTCAGGGAGGATAATTTATGTAATGATCGTCAGCGCTGCCCGAATTTCCACCGTAGATCTTGAAGGTCATCAACTGAGCTGGGACCTGAACCTTTCCAAAGGTAAAGAGAGTGTTTTCAATTAGATTAAGCCTCATTATTATTTTCTGAGTCGTCTCACCTCCATCACAGAGCCGACGTCTGAGAGCATGAAGTGCGTTGCTCGGTCCCTTGGGCTATTCCCTGCTGGGGCTGCGGCTTCTGCATCACCAGAGCATCACTCATGCACTTCTTCCACCACAGATGTAGGAGAAGAAAGAGTCTGGGAAACATGAGTCCCTTCCTCTAGGCTGTGCTTGCAAAAGAAGGCTGTGATTTGGTGTGAATAAATAACAAGTGAACACATTTCCAAAGGAGTGGTTTTCTGCCTTGGAAATGATCCTGTAAAGAAGCCTGGCTTTGGATGAAGGTTTTGAAATCTGAAGAGAATCATTTTGGCTTACTCATTTCTCTATTGTGTCAAAATACTTTGCTTCATAATAGCTCGAAGCTGTTTCACTTGGACTTTGATACAGTAGAATATTAGCTGTAATAACAGGATAAGTACCAGTCTATAGCTGTTTTCATTTTATTGAAACAAAAGTTAGAGCTGTATCAGAACTACATGACCTACTATGAGTGAGAACAAACACTCCCATGTTCCCAAACCAAATAAAAATAAAAACCATGTTTACAGGAAAATTCTGATATATATTTTTCATTTAGAATGAGAATAAACCTCAGGATTTTCTTCGAAGCTGAAAACCTGACCGGCATCCCCAGTGACTGCCATATGCACAGGTTCGGCTGCTGAAGACTTGTTAGATGAAGTCTTCAAATGCAGAGCATTTTGTCAAGCCTGGGACCATCTGAAGGTGGTTTGAGAAGCCTTCACCCAGAACTGAATCTGCTTAGTGATTTTCATGAATTTTTAATATTCTCTATTACATTTCCCTGACTGCACAATCGACATAGAACACAAACAGGCTGGTAGAGAAAAGCCTTCCTGTGTTAGGGAAGAAGTTTTTTTAGATATCCCATTGGTTTGAAAATAATGAACACTGGGAATGGTAGGAGGAGAAACTGTGCTCTATAAAATCAGCAAACAACGAAAATTAGACAAAGTCAGTGAGAGCTAAGAGGAAAAGGCAAGTCTGCTCCCCATGCAAATGCTGCTGGCAATGGTCCCTGGGGTTTCCAAAAAGATGCACACACTGTTGCAAGGGCCATATGTCCTTAGCAGTTTGTTGATCTTCAAAATACTATTTTAATAAAAATAAATTGATCAGATAATACACCTTGAATTTTCTCAGTAATTTATTTGTAGTTAAGACCTGATGAAATTTCTATATTGAAATCATGTATTCTGCATGAGTAATGCCTTTCTTTGTTGTTGTTTTAGCGTAGTCTGCTAGCACCAATTCTTCACAAAATAAGGACAACCTAAGGAATTTCTAATTAATAAATCGGACTGAATTTTAGGCATGGCCATTAGGCTAATTAAAATCCACTCTGACCAATACCTTTCAGTTGAGTTGGATCATAAGTATATTCAATGAAGCTGTTTCCATTGCCAGCTCTGTAATACCATCCTGGCAGCCAGTCCAGTTGGGTTTCAATAATTTTTCCTTTTACATATTCTGCTATTCAGCCCTACTGTATTACAGTGTTGTTTGGATGTCTTCTCTTACTAAAAGAAATTAACACGGTGCCATATTCTTGTCTAGTGGGAGGTGGCAATGAAGTCAATAAAAATTAATGAAAAAAAAAAAACAGGAGCTGACAAGAACATAAGAAATTTGAGGGTGAAATTACCCAAGGATTAATTACTTCCCCTCTGGTAGTTTGAAAGAAGAGTTTGATTTCTGTTATCATATGCTCCCTAGTTCTCCTGAACTCTGATATAATGATTACCTGTATGTTGAAGTGCTGAACTTCAGGTGAAAATACTTCTAATAAGTTTGTTTGCAGTGGCTTTCCTACAGGGGAAACTACCTGGGAGCTTGGCCTGACCCACAAAGGTAAAGAATGACAATAGACTAATTTCTACCTAGGTGTAAAAATAATGTGCATATGCTCTACCAATAATGTCCTTCTTTAGACTATTGTAGTCCACGACTGGCATTGCCAGGCAAGGCAAAATCTGATCCAAGGAAATGCTTCAACACCTGAATTTGTGAACCAGAGTGGGATGTACATAACCAATAGTCTGGAGCTCCTCTTTAAGCTGATGAACAACTATTTACTTCCCAGATATTTTTTTTCCTGTTAAAATGTTAAATCTATTATTTAAATCATGCTTTTTGTTCCCTCTGTGTATGAATAAGTGTCCTTGCTTGTGACACAAGATGTGCCATGCCCCAGTGTCATCAGGCAGAAGGACTGAGGCCATGGCTTGGTACAAATCTCACATTATGCCATTGTTTGAATGATTTTGAGTGGAAGCGGAAGGACTCAGACAGATTTTATTCCCTGCAGGATCCTTCATACCATCAAGAAAAGAAATCAGCATCGTGGGGAGGCTTCTGCAGATGACTGAAGGATCTTGGCAAAACCGAGATGCTTTAATAACAGATGGCTGAGAACAGGCTTCTTTCATTCTTCCCCAGTGCAGAAGACCCCTCCACATGCCATCCTGTGCCATCTTCCCAGCTCTGTAATTGCACAGCCCTTGCTTGTTCCTCTCCCTGGGACACAACTGGGGGCCTCTGCAGGGCCATAATACAGGGAAGCACTGTGGCAACTAGTGGCACACGGGAGACACATCTGTCCCCACTGTCCCCTGGAGAATCAGCACTGAGCCTGAAATTCCTGGGGCTGCATCCAAACAGAGTGACTTGAATAGTAGCCATACCCTGTTCTGCCGGAGCTAAATTTGGGTCCAGGTGTTTGAAAAATCCAAGGATTTTGTCCCAGCAGTGACTGAAGGAGAATTTCTCCATGATTTTTTATCCTCAAGTTCTAAGCCTTGGAAGTAAATGTGCCATTCTTGAGCTGGAAAGGACTTAATAATGCCCTGGCTGGTGAGAAGTAGCCCATATATTGCTGTGAAAGGTAATGCAGCCTTTTTGAAGGTCTGCAGGCAGAAGGGTGATGGAGGTGCTTCTCCACAGACATTAGTTGCTGCAGGCAGTAAGCAAAGCCTGGGCTGCGAGAGCTGTGAAATTCCACTTCCAGAGGAATCTAAGAAAAGCAGGTTTAAAAATAAGCAATCAAGCTAGTTTCATTTGTTAATGACTCAGTGATTCACCCAAGATAAAGTGTTTCAGATTGGAAGGGTTCTACTCCAGGGAGTAGCTTTCTTTGGAATCAATTGTTTTGAATGAAAATGGGAGTGCAGCTGAAACCAGTACTGATGAGACTGTACCCACTGTGCCTAGCTTCCTTACTTCATCTAATTTGGCCCTTCTCCTCCTCCTCCTCCTCAGTCACAGACTTCTTCAGTCACTAGCACCTCCCAGTCACTGTGAATAGACCTTTGGCTCTTGGCTGAACGTTTAAAATGTCGTCCACCTCCACCTCTGTGCTACCTGCTTAGCAGCCAAATTACTGCATACATGCAAAACTATGATCAAGAGAAAGTTGTTAGGGAGAGGCAACGCCTGTACTGGAACAGCTGTTAGTGCTGGAACAAAGAGGCATTCACTGAGATGTGTAACCTGTTCTGGGCTGAAGATTTGGCTACAAAGTCAAACTGGACCCAGCACAAGAGCATGGGAGTAAAAGTTCATTTAAGGCAGGCTTGATTTCTACCTTTTTTTGTTCTCTTTGCAGCGCTCAACCCACACAGCCCTACATTGATAAGATTTCAGAGCTGAAAAAAAGACTCATGTTGGCTTTTCTTCCAGCTATTGGAGATGATGCCAAGCAAGATGTTGCCTCTCCCTTAAGGTTTTGCTTTGTTCATGTCCTTAGAGTACTGGCTTTAAAACACAGGAGACACAGGTTCAACCTTGGTTATTGTGATAAGCAGTTAAAGGAGCAAATGATGACGCTGCAGTCCCTCAGCTGGATCTATTGTACCAAAATCCAAAGAGCCTCTAGGGCTGATCTTTTCGACAAGTGCCACGGTCTCACTCCATTTCATATTTGCTTCTAAAACCACCTCCCAAGATTCTGCCCACAGGGATCTCACCCTGTGATAATGGAGGAAATGCAGAGTTTTGCAGAGGAATGGTGATGCACTAAATAACCCCTGCCAATAGCAGGCTACTTCACTGCCAGCTCCAGATGGGTTTTTTAATTAAGCAGAGCAATATTGATGGCCTCTGCTTGAGCTCTTTTACTAATTGCCTTCCAACATGAACTCAGCTAAAGGTATGATAAATCCAAATTTCCACCAAACATAAGGCTGGGATGAAGATGCATTTTGCCTGTGTATAGGCAGAAAGCAGGAAACAGGGAATCTTTGCACTTAAGTCTTTGCTTTGAAGATGTTTTCACTGAATTCTCCGGATCTTGAAATGCATAATTTAACATCTTACGTTTTACCTCGTTTAAAAGAAGCTGCCAAGTCCCCACCTCCTTACCCACAGCTTTAAGGCAGTCTTTAACACTTACAAAGGAGTTATATTAAGTATTCAATGCTCTCTGCTCATTTCCATTACGTTTACTAAGCAGTTAATATTATTAGGTTGCTGTTGTTTCTCATACTACAACATGCTATACAAGTTCTCAGATCTTCAGCACTCATCTACAGACATATTTAATGGATTTCAGCTTCAGAAATTTCTGTTTAAATTGGTAGTTAAGAAGGATTATTAGCATAAATGTGAACATAGCTCTAAAGTGGTGAAATATGTTCGAACATTATAGAAGGCTTGTAACCTGCCAGAAGACCTTTTCCAACTTACCTGCTGTTCCTAATAGGAGATATGCATTAAACATCGACCTGCTGATGAAAAGGAGCAGACATTTTAGCTGATGTTTTTACCAGTTGAGTTAACTCTGCTCCGTTCTCTATCCGTACTGAGGATGACGCTGTTTTCTATTACACGCTTTATTCCCTGTTCTTGAGGGTTATCACTAATCCACTCTGTCCCTGGAGAATTTCTGCGCTTGAGCTGTGCTCCAGGTTTGGATGAAAAAGGCTAGCACTTTTTTTATAGCCAGTTATTTCTATTTTTGGTTATTTCCACTCAGGGACCTTTTCGTGTGTTCTCTCCATTGCCCTCAACATCTCAGCCTTCCCAGGAAAGAGTACCTTTCAGCAATCATACTCCCTTGTGTGGTAGCAAAACAAAGACTACTGAAGAGTTGAAGGGCCCTCACCCCACCAAAATGGTCATTACAGGACCCAGATTTGGTGATGCTTGCTGCCCAGGATGCACAATGACGCCTTGTGCCAGATCCTTCCCTTTTGGAGTCAAGAAACTCTCATTCTGAACCGTCTTTCCTGGAGAGATGGCACAGCAGAAAGAGCACACATTGGTGACAAGCTGATTGCCCCAGATGTGCCATTCTGAGCAAGAACCAGGGAGAAGAGCTGGCTTGGAAAGAGGGTGAGGATGGGCACTGTTGAGACACATTTGCAGAGGACAAGCCATTTTGCATGTAAACACATCTGAGGACTGTTCCTGGGGCTCAAAAACAACCACAACTGCGTTCAGGGTCAAGGAGTGTTGTGGATGTTTTTATCTCAAGTGGGGAGATGCCACCTCTGCCCTATGATGGAGGGGACACGACATCATGCTTGAACTACACCTGAGCATCCCCCCTTACAAGCTGCCTGGTGCTCAGGGCATCTACAGTGACCTGCACAGCTGCCCTGGGGCCAGGCTGCTTAACTGTGTTAGGGGACAGTAATTTCCTGCGGAGACAGCCAACAACCTCCCTCATCTTGAATTTTCTGTTTAATTTCATTTTCTGTTTAAATGAATGCTGTTTTCTCTGTGCTTGTCTCAGAGCAAGCTTCCTCCCATAGATGCTCTCTGGGACTTGTGCCTTGAGCAGGTTGGAAGCTTCTCTGCAGCTTTTGGTATGCTCAAACTCCAGGTCCCTGGGTGAGCACTTGGCTTTCAACATAGACCTTGGGCATACTTGAATCTTGCTGAGCACTGGTGAGGTACATGTTGCTTCCTAGCATGCCTGTGTTGTGTTTCCCAGAACGGCAGTTCTGCTTTGGCTTTTTAGTTCTGCAAAGCCTGGTCTGGGGAGCAGACAGGCCCCATCCTCCCCCCACAGCAGAGATTTAATTTTCTCCCTGCAAATATTGTTTTTTACCTCCTGAAACCAAGACCTCTTGGGTGCATTTCCCATAGGTTCCCAGGTTCTCCACTGAAGCAAACAGTTCCCAAACCCTGTTGGTATGCACTTTTCTGCAGGAGAGTGCCTCAAGGCACGTGGATGCACCCCACTCCTCCATGGTTAAACAGCTGCCGCTTTTCACTGAGCAGAGAGCCTGGCTTTATACACCTTGCCTTCAGTCTCAGAAGATTTACCTATCAAGGAAAATCTCAGTGTCAACCTAACTTTGTAAATATACTTTGAGATGTTTGGCTACAATAGAAGCAAGTTACATGCAGGCGCCAGGTGTTTTCATTAAGCACTACGTGGTGCTGTAATTTTCATTATGCAGAAACCACTCAAACAGCACTTCAAGGATGAGAATGCAGTGCTAACAGGGCTTTCAAAGAGGGACAATTTATTAATATTACTGAAAGACCCAGAGGTCAGCCTTGCAATGCTCTTGATGCTCCATGGCACAGGTGAAAATACTGGGTCTCCTGCAGGTATTTTCCATTTTAAGTTACCGGCAGAGAAAAGTGCGGAAAAAACAGAATGTAAAAATAATGGAAGGGTTATGCAGTAATAAGCCATTTACTTCAGCTCTGTGAGCAGAGAAATAAACTTTCCAGCAGGCATATATAAGCATTTCTTTGTGTTTTAGGACTTACAGGTTTATGTGGAATGAGTCATGGTGCCATATTCTGTTTTTAAGAACAGTGACACATTCAGCTTAATTCTTCCTGAAGTTACAGCACAGGACCTGCCTCAAGAATCCCAAAGCCATCCAGTGAGACAGCTTTTGACGTATATATGGGCCAAGTTCCCAGACGCTTGGGCAAGGCTCCCCCACACGTATCCCCTCCTTGTCTGCCCACTGTTTAGATCTCTTGCTGAACTTGATGAGACAAAGACCAGCTAAATCACCTCCAGATTTTTGCAACTGATAATCAGAAGTGAAACCTGTGGTAACGAGCTTTCCGACAAAAATAATGATGGTTTCGTCATTGCTGCAATATTGTGTATGGATATTTAAAGTGCAAACTTGATTTTCATTCTAAAATTACTTCAATTCTATAATTCCACATAATTTTTCACCTCAGTCTTCTCTATCCAAAGATATTTTCAAAATGACTTCTTTTTAGAGAAAATGAATTAACTCAGATGCTCTGAATTGATTTCTGCTTTCAACTCGACAAGCCAAAAATGTTTTCACCTGGATGAAAACTGGAAAAACACCATGAGATAGAAAGTAACTTCTTGGCTCCCCAAAATGGGAATCACTTTGCCCATCGATTTCCTTCCCCATAAGAGCTGGGTGAGTCAGACTGAGGTCACCCTCCCACAGAAAAGGACCAGGAGAAGATTAGAAGAATTAGAGATTTGATTTGATCAAGTAAGAGGTAGGAAAATCACCAATGCTTCTGCATTTGAGGCAAGCACTGGCTATTCCCATGATAAACATGCCCATCTCCCAGCAAAGCGTTCAAAGATGTGGTAAGAATTTCTCATTACTAAGGAGACAGTAGAGTCTCTGCTGAACAAATGGAAAAGGATGGGTCTGGCCTTCTCATCGCAGTTCATTCAGGCTGAAGCTTCCAGGAGCCCCACATACCCACGGTGCTGGGAGAAGCTGCAGATGCTGTGCCAGGCCCCTCGCAGCGGGGTTTTCTCTCCCACACACCACCCAGTGAATCACAAAGCCTATTGTTTCTCATCTGAGGTTCTCCTCCAGGGAATTCAGACGAAACTCTGGCGCAGAGGAAAGCCGGCTCACTGCTGTGAGAGCATGTCAACGCCTTCAATGCAGCTGGGAAAGATGAGCTCCCCCAGTTTAACTCTGGTGAGATCAGCCCATGCCCAGAGGGAGGATATACAGAAAATACACAAAACTCAGATTCCTTTCTTTGAAACAAGGGCATCTATAATCTGTTTGGGATTATTAGATGACCTGTTGCTTAAAACTAGAGTGCCCAACCAACGCCAAGCTCCTCTCATTTCTCCCCTTCAAGTACTCCTCTGCAAGGCTCAGCTTCTATAGCTGCTTGAAATGTGCCCATAAGATGTCTATTCATATGAATCATTAAATGACACATAGAATCCCATTCTGTTCGACATTCAATCCAGTCTCTAGGCCAAAACATATGGCAGCGTATTGAATGCCTTAATATGGTCCAAAAATTGAGCAGCAAAGGGCTTTCTGGCTGCTCAGGGAATTACTCAGATCTAACTGCAGTGACAGCACGGCAGTAAAAGACAGCAGCTGTTTTCCTCTGGAAACTTCTATTCAAAAGAGAATGGAGGCTGGCAAGAGCTGGCATTCATCTCAGAGGTGGCCAAGGAAGGGTTATATGCCAGAGTCTGAGCACGTCCCATAAGCAAGGGACTTGGTAAGCCAGGACATAGCAAGACAGCTGGGAAAGACAAGCAGCAAAAGCACAACATTCATTTTTTTTCAATTGTTTGGGACTTAGTCATGTTCTTAAATATTTTGGAGCTGGTGAGAGCTTGGAGATGCTCTTCTGGGCTCTCAGCTTACTCTTGCCTAGTTCATTATGTCAAATTACCTGGAGGGGCCCCTAATGATTGAAACTCAAGGATTGGTCTTAGTGCCCATAAAGATTGAGCAGATGCTGTTATCCTTCCCCTGGCTACTCATATAAGGCAGTTTCTCCTGGCTAAGTCTTAGACAGCCATTACCCCCATGTCTCTTAATGACCTCATTTTTCCAACAAAATTTAGTATNAAAAAAAAAAAAAAGGTGGAAAACAGTCCTAAGTATCAAACACTTTTTGCCGCATCATCTCCATTTTTAACAGAATTGTCTCAAAATACTGCAATGAATACCTGCCTCTCCCAACCACTGTGAAGATTACCTGAAGTTGGAGCAATGCCTTGAAAACAAATGCATGTAGGAAGGCTAACTATCACTACTGTGTTGCTAATAAGGTTATTTTAAACTCAAAGTAGGTCACTGGAGGAGTTTCATTTAAAAAACTTGCAAAACACAGTGTTTAAAACAACCTTAGCTGAGAACAAAAGACTAACAGTCTCAGATGAAGGAAATACACCAAGAATTAAGCAATGCCTTTTAACGGGCGACAGCACAGCATCTCCGAGCTGCACAGGGTGCCGGTGTCCATGGATGGACAGGAGCAGAGCCCAGGGCAGCCAGCACTGCTGCACTGTGCAGACTTCAGGATGCAATAAAACCCTGATCTTTGAGCACAGTCTGAGGGGAAAGGGGCTCCCTGGGACCTGGCAAAAGGCAGAGTGTGGCCTGGTGGTAATGACCAACCCACAGCATCCCCACCCTCTGTGAAATCAGGCAGCTTGCTTTTTCCCCCCAAAATGGTTATTGCTGCAGCATCTCTCTCTTGCAAAGTACAAACAAAAAAAAGTCTTTATTGAGTACAGAACAACGGTGCAGCAGTGCCAGCCATGGCTGCAGCCCAGAAACTTGCAGAAAGGAGTGCACACAAAAGGTTTGTCTGTTCCTGGGACAATGGCACTGGAGGGACATTGCAGCTGCAAGCTGTACCTGGGCAAGGCAGTCAATAGCCATGGATGAAGTCATCCCCCACAAGAACAGCTTATCCCATCTGAAGCCATCTACATTTCTCGCTCCATTAACATTTCCCACAGCGAGCCCCCAGTGCAAGCACAGCAGTGCTGGAAGGCAGGAAGGACCTCCTGAGTGTGATGTAGGCACCTTGCCCAGCAATTGCCATGGAAGCCTCTGCAAAATCAGTAAAGGTCAGGAATCTGTGACTATTTCCTTATGAAATACCTGAAGTGAAACACACAGATGTTGCTAAAAACTCATTAAGTTTAAATCTAAGTAACAGCAGACAGCCGAAGTGTGAGTGCAGAAGCATATTTTCTGCTACTGGGAAGAGTTGATATGTGGAGCTTGGAAGGCTTCCATCCGCGATTCGCTTTGGCCTTCTAATGCTTCTAATACTTGTCCATGAGTGCACCCACCTGTAAATAAATTAAGCTGAAATATTAGACTGCACCTGAGCCAGCTGATTTCCTGGCAATGCGATACTTCATTTCTGCAGACCAGCATTCCTGGCCAGTGTGATAATCGCCATATTTCACAAGTTTAGTTGGAGTGGTTCTCTGGGGCTGTTTGATACTCGCTTTTATTTTAATTCATGTCAGTTCAATATCCCCCGATTTGTCATGAGAACCCAAAAACTCCTAGCAGTACCTCCTCTGAGTTCTTATTTACAGTTATGCATGCAATGAAGACCTCAGATTACTTATTTATTGAAATATCTTTTAACCACATACACCTCTATCCATGTATTGTTCGCAAATCTAAATACTGTGACAGGTTGGGAGCTCCTTGTTTTATCATCAGCATTAAGAAGCAAAACTTATAAAAACCATGTGAAAACAAAAAAAGACTTCTAATTCATCCATCCCTGACAGCCTGGAAGGTATGTGAAATGTAAGTTTGTTTTTATATGATATAATTTTTAACGTAATTGTCATTTTAAGATGCAGTAATTAAGAATAAAATCACCACTGATTGGAGCGGCAGCAGTCTGGGTTATGAAGTGAGCATTAGGGAACGCCACAACAAATTGGCCCTAAATTACAAGAAGCTGCTAAAAACATAAAGCTTTAATTATTATCTCATAACGCCAAGTGAGGAAAGAAAATGCTGCCACAGTGACAAAATGCAACACCAGCACATCTGCACTCCATAATCCTCTTTCTTCATTATGGAGGCACAAGCTGATTAGATGTAAATGGTGTGAGACCGCTGTCCAGCATGCAGAGAGCTGCTGGCAGCCGGGGAGAGGTGGGGATGTGGAGAAGCAACCTGTCCTTGGATGGCTGGAGCATCACTGGTGGGGACAAGGTGTGCACGCAGCGTGCTGCTGGGACATGGTTTTGTTCCTGGCTCCTTCTCCATGGCATGGACAGGACCTGGGGACCCTGCAGGCTGCCTTCTGCAAGTCCTCCAGCTAGCATCGTGCAGGACGCTGCCTAATATATACCTGGAGCCTTTTGCATTTGCATTTCACACTCCTCCGTGTGCTCAGATGGACGTATTCCCAATTAGCTCAACTTCTGCTAGAGCTGGCAGAACCGAGACAGGAGGAAATATTATCTTTAATGTCAGGGTCTTAAAATATAACCTTTTCAGAGCACGGTCAGACTCTGACCACATCTGAGGCCTCTAAACGATACTTTAAAGGAGATAAATAATATAATAATAGATAATAATAAATGTCAAGTTTGTCATAACTTGGAAATGCAATTTACCTTCTCAGCCAGAGGGAATATAAGCTTCTATGTTGTTCTTTGCCATTAGCGTTCTGCCTGTTAATATGCTAGGTTTCTATAATTATCAGCCCCGCGCTCGTTATATTGGTGGTTGATTGAATGTTCGGAGATACGCACTTGCACCTCAGCCCACATCTCGGCCCTTGATTTATCAGATCTGAGCAGCCAAGGCTCTGCCTGTTTAATAAAGATAGAGCGGCTCGAGGGAGCTCCGGGTATTGTTGCTGTTTGCAACAGAAAAAATGAATTACTGCAGCTTTGATCTGCGAGGTTACCCCTGACCACAGCACAGCCATTAATTACATCTAATGATGGGGTGCTGCAGACAGACTTTAAGAAACTTCTTAATAAAGTTTGGGAGACAAATGCCTGTAATTGTGTTATCTGTGCAGAGGGCTGAGCAGCTCCTAGAAGCACTGTGTGTGCTCCTTGGCACTGCCACGCGATCCCCAAGGTCAGCAGGGGCAGCTCTGGTGGCAGTGTGGGGACAGGGAGATGGCTGGGGGAGGAGGATGGGCTTTGTCTCATGCAGTTGTGTTCTTATCTTCTGCAGGGCCAAGAAATATTGCCAGAGCAAGGACCTCGATTATCATGAGAGTTCATACAATAATTAACTGTACAGATAAAACCAGGGAACAAATTGATCCAAAGCAAAAAGATAGAAGGGAGACATCAGCTGTCAATTAAGAAAACACCATGCTGTCTGCAGGCTTGCAGCAGTGCAGCTGCAGTGCTTTTGAAGCATGACAAAAAGACAGAAAACCATCAGAGCAACGTTAAGGCAGTTCAGATGTTAACTGCAGCATTAACAGCCCTGTGAGAAGTAGGACTTCAGAATACGAGATCAGGTACTTTAACTGCAAGGTCCTATAATCCATAAAGTGAAATGTAAAGACACTTCTGAAAGCTAGGGGCCTTCATAATGAAAAAAGAAGTCTCAAATTGAAAATTGACCCACCTAGCAGTGGGTCATGTCTTCAGGAGGCAGAGCTCTGCTTCCCAGTTTTTACAAGCGGTTAAAAAATGTCTATATTGAGGGATTTACTCGAGCAAAATAAATCAATCTACTGATGCAACTACTCCAGAACATGTCAGCTCTTTGATAAAAGAGTTTGCAAACTGTACATCTACATGATAATCAAGGCCAACAGCTTCACAATGCTGAGTGTGACAGTGAAGAGGTTTTCATTTGGATCCAATGTGCTGCCAAAGCTTCTCTCACTCACAGATGCAATCTAGAGGATTAATGAGAGTGAAGCTTGCACCTTATGAGGCCGAGCTAACCTTGCATTTCCCCTGAAATTCAGACTATGCAAGATTCCCCATCTGCTCAGATTTGCCCTGCTGTGAGGCTTGCTGTGTTTCCTTGGTCAGACAGACAGGAACGTGCTCCGTCAGAGGCAGCTCTGTGGGAGATGTGCTACCCGCGGACAATGAGACAGAGCTGCTCCTGCAGCCTGGTCTCTGTGCCTGCCCACCCTCACACCCTCCTCCTGAACGTCTCCTCTTCTGGATAAATAAATCAAACACAAACTGGACTGGAGAGAATCTGGATCACATTCCCAATGCAGTTCTGGAATGAAATCGCCATTTTTCAGTTATCATCATACTTAAAGCCCCATCCAAAGATTACTGCCAGGAAAAGCAGTGCTTGCACAGACTTCAGCAGCCTGCAGTCTGGGTGTGTGCTGCTGGAGAGCATCTGCTGCATCTCCCTGGTCCTCTCGCATCTCTGAGATAACTCCTGCTGCAGCCAGTTGGTCTGAGCACGTGGCTTCGACAGGGAGCTGGGTGCGGCGGCTGGGAGCCATCTGGGTGCACGGATATTAATAACGTCGCTCCTGTTGCGGGGTGATTAAGGCAGGGATGAGAAGCAGCATTGCTGCTCCTGGGGATGCTGCGGCCACCAGTGGGGAGATGTAGATCATGTAAAACTGAGAGCATCGCTGGCAGTGAACTCGTGCCCATCCCCTCTAGGGACCCAAATTTTGTCTCCCATGGGGATGCAAATTTGGATAGAGTCAGGTTAAGAAAATCAGCCTCTGAGGGACCTTTCATCTTCTCCTGCAGATTATGAGACATCTGCTGTATTCTGGTTTTCTGAAATGCTGCTCATAGTGGGTATCTCAGCTGCAAATGAGGGTGAGCCATCCACTAGCATGAACCTCAGGCTGGGGCATCTCCTGGGCTCTCAGGCTCTGAGATACCATTGGTTTGTTTTCACCCACAGACTTCTGAAGGGGCTGCATAATCTTTCCACAGACATCACAAGCTGTTCTGGCTCTTTCAGTGATTGTGGCAAAGTGGAGCACAGAGCAAACTGAGGCCCCTGCATTTTAAGCACCTGTGCTGCAACCACAGAATTCTTAAAACTCCATGAACCTAACAGTGATTTCTAGCTGATTCAATAATGCTGCCCATTTGTAAAACGGCAGTAATCCATCCATGGCCATTTCTAGGAATATGAAGTGTGAAACGATGCACTTTGAGGGGAAAAAGAAGTAGTGAGGAAAGAAAAGAACACCAAAGTAAATTAGAGTACTTTTTACCATGCACTGCCCCTCAGTTCATCCGGAACACCTGATGGTGGGTGCTCACAAGGCTGATGGGCAGTCCCTGGCACAATCCGGCTGTCCTCCTGTATGTTTGCCTGTGGGGAGATATGGGAGGTGACCATGGGGCACATGAGGCACAGTGCTTCAGCACCTGCAGCAGCTCCCAGGCACGAGAAACAAACGTACAATCATTTTTCATAGCAAAACCTTCTCATTAAAGTGCACTTTCTTGCTCCCAGCTACGAATGTTTTTGTTGTTAGTATATTGCACAGTGCTGTGTCCAGCTGAGCATCTGAGCTGTTGCCTGTGCTTCTGGTTTGGCTGTAGCCAGTGTAAATTGAAGCCTGCAGGGCTGAAGGGTCAGCCACAGGGACATGCCCAGCACCTTTCCATCTCTTCATTACTGCATTTCCCCTCTCATCTGCTGCTTCCCTAAGAAATACCATGTCCCCACCCCAAACACCTGCTGCACTGCTGTGCTGCACCGCTGTGCTGGCAGCAAGAGCACAGCGGAGGGCACAGCCCGGATGCTACCAGACTGCTCCCAGCTCCCTCCACATCTCTGTAGCTGCTTTATGGTCAAACCTGCAGTCTGCACGAGCTAAATCCCTCCCCCTGCACTTCCCAGCACATCCTGGGCTCCCAGAGGCTTCCTGCACTGCCAAATCATGACTAGAGAGAAAGCTCTTCACCTACTGTCATATCTGATCTGTCCTTCTAATGGCATTTCCCTGGGGTGAACTGAAAACTTGTAAGAGCAGGAACCTTCTGAGATGTTTGCTAAGTGTAAAATGCCGAGATGACTTCATGGCACGATTATCTTTTTTTCTGCTCAGATGCGATCCATGCTGCACGCACTATGTCAGCCTCTGCAGGGTTCACCCAAGCCTGTGCTGTTTCACACGTGAAGCTGTCACATCCGCACTATGTCAAGCGCGACCATCCAGTCCAGGGGAACAATTCTCCCAGACGCTGATGACAGGCGCCAAACCTCGCCTAGGTCTGAGAATCGAGGCTGTGTGTTTCTGCATTATATAAACTTCTGCCCTGATCTGCACTCTTCATTGCCAGCTTGCAAAGGTGCCGGCTCACAGGCTGCCATGGTACCAGCAAACAGCTTCTCTCTCCCCTCTTTCATTACCATATTCCCCTTTTTTCCCTTTCTGAGAGCCTCTTGCTGTCTCAGCCATTTCCATCATTTTTCAAAGTACTTTAATGCCTCTCCCCAGTTTTCCCTTCAGTTGTCTTTCACACGTCACAGCTCCTGTGGCCGAGGCTTATCACAGTGCAGTGTTTATCCATTTCTCTTCCTAAATCCCTGCAGGTTTTAGGGGTGGTATTGCAGAATTTCTGAGTTGTCTGTGTACTGCAATGTTTCATAAGGAAAGTTAGTGCTGTTGAGGTCTGTTAAGAGAGACAAGTTACATAGCTTCATATGCAATGACAGCATGCAAAGAACCAAGTGTTCAGAGAGCTCTGGGATGTGAAAAGACAGAGGCATGGAATCTCAGGTCAAAAACAAAGCCTTTCCTTCCCTTGCTGGGAGGGCTTTTGTGACAGTTTATGTTTTTCTGTAGTGTTGCAGAGCCCAAACGTATCCGAATACGCAATATTGGGTAAAAGTTATATCCTTAAGAAACTCTACTAATGCTTGCTGAACACCTGCATGCATCAATAAACATATGAAAAAAACACATTCAAATAAACTAAAATTTCACATAGTTTTACTCTGAGAGGAGAGAATACGTTTCTTGGGTAAACAAAGTACAAAGCATTTTGATGAGGCTGAAAGTTTATAAGCACTTTGAGCAAAGGACTCCTTTCAGATGAAGCCTTGACAGTTCTTCTTTTCTCCCTCCCCTCCAGCTGCTCTCCTGCACTTTTTCAAATAAATTATGCATACATTCCTCCTATGAACCTTCATCAACATATCATGGCGTGGATTGGTCTCTTTGCCAATCCTGATGGCAGGATCAACCTCAGGCTGTGCAAGGTGGTCAGATGGCTCCTCTTGCGTAACGTTGGTCTAATGAAGGATCATTACTTATTAGATGGGGGGAGAGAGTGGAAGAGAGCCAGAAAAGTCTTCTAAGTATAAAGGGTTTTAATTAGCTCTCCAAGCCTCTAAGCCAAAGGAGAGCTTTCAGATCACAGGCTGCATGCTGTTACTGTAAATTATACCGGGCCTTGTTTCAGCCCTGTAGCAGCAGAGGGCATAATTGAACCAAATCTGAATTTCCTGAGCTTTCCTATTGCATTTCCTTTCTGATAAGCAAAAAAACAAATTAGCTTGCAAATGAAAGACAGAGAGACGGGAGCAGGAAAGTTTGTGCAAACTATAAACATTCATATATTAACTGCTCAGTGTGTTAAACTCAGCACAACATTGCTACAAAGAGTCGGACAATGTGCAAGTATTTGGATGGTATCTGTATAGAAAGATCTAAAAATATTTCACTGATTTAAGTGTTATTTTACACTCAACTGCTGTTGAAATCAACAAGGTGGTACTGCAAGTTACAGGGTGCTTAACAAACATCCAACAGTTTCTTTGTGGTAAATGTGCCTTAAAATACATGCTTCAGTATTCCAGTAATTAGCATAGGCACATCAAAAGCAGAGCCCCATGTCAAGCTGACAGTAATCCTGAGCTGGCATTGGCCACCCCGTGCTGCTCTGCAATGGTTGGCATCATGCCTGCCTGCAGCTTGGTGCAAGCTCTTGTGGCTCCGGCCATAATTAATATCTCCTTGAGCACAGTGTCAAGCCTTCCAAAGCCAAGTGCACACCACGTGTGCTTGGGACCGTGCTCTCACGTTGCCATTTTCTGCCCTTCCAGGACACCCAACAAAATGGTGTCCTCCCTATTTGCAAGAAGGGTCTTCTCCAGCTGCATGTCGGCCTGCTGTGATAGGGACAACAAAGATGACACCAACAGCTGTACCCAATAGAGGCACTCAGAGAAACAACCTTTTTTATTAAACACTCCAGAAGCCCTATAAGCTCCTCTGTCAGAAAGTGCTGTGAAGGCAGCTGAGATTTGCTGTCATTAAAGTTTAATCCCTTACAGACACTCCTTAGGTTGAGGGTGCTGCCCCAAAACACTGCAAGGCAGCTGGAGACCTGGGACCCATGCAGTGACCAGGCATTTGGCTGTTGGTCCCTGAAACCATGTGGGTGAAAGAGTTTGCCTTTCAAAACATCCCTCTGATCTCAAGGGTGCTAGGACTCAAGGCCTCCTGTAGGCCTCAAAGACTATAGGCCTCCAGGCTTACCTTGGTGCCTGAATGCCTCTTAGTCTCTAGGCTTCCTTGTAGGCCTCAAGGCCTCTTGGTCAGTCACTTATGTCTCATTTCCAGGTCACTCAGGAAGAATGGTACAGAGAAAATGTGTGTATTTAAAAATATCTAGGAAAAGCCTTTGTTTCTGAGACAATTTCTGAAGAGAAAATAGAAAAAAATTATAAAGTCTTGGTTTCAAAGCGTGAGTCCTCTGCTAGTGCTCTCATACCCAGAGGAAATCAAAGCACTTGGGGATGCCTGGCTGCTGGGAGCTGTGCTGTGCTGATTAGAGCCTCTCCAGCTCTGCTGGCAGCGTGGCTGCCCTTGCCCTCAGTCTGCCTGTGCCACTCCTGCTCCCTCCTTGGCGAGGAGGAGTGTGAGAGGAAGGGGAAAGCTAGCAGCACCGCAGCAGGGCTTTGCTTTTGGAGCCCCATGTGCTGCTTTTGTGGGCTGGATGCAAACACGATGGTTTCCCTCCTTGGAAAATCTCTGTGGGCTCACGCAGGCTACTTGCAGGTGACAGAGTGGTTACATGGCTCTACGACGTCCCCATTGTGTGGGGACAGACACAAGGGGTCTGGACGAGGCTCTTGCTCTGCCCCCTCTGCTGAAGCTTCAGCTGCAACCACCTCATCTGAAATCATCTCCCAGTTTTCACAGGAGCCCTTTCTTAACCACCATCAATAATTTCCCACGGGGAGACCACATCAAGCAATTTGCTGATGTCCAAGACCATTAGGGCTGACACACTTCTCCTGGTTCACAAGTCAGCTATTGGGTATGACTGATAGAGATGACAACCTCTTTAATGCCTCTCTTCCCCAGTTCCTCGGAGACTTCAGTACAATTTGCTGTTGAGTGGTTCAAAGGAATCAACTTCGGTGGAAGAAAAGAGAAGTACTTGGCTGCAAATAGCTGATCATGTAGGGAAGAAAAGAGCATAAGCATGTCCCATCCCTAGTCAAACATGGTGTCTTGGCCCAATGCCGCTGTCATCCCGCCTTATTCCTCTCCTTGGCTGGTAATGAGCTTCGTTCTCCATGCTCATCATACTGAGATGGTTCTGGAGTTATAAAAAGAGCTCTATGTTTAAGCTCATATTCAGAGTTGATGCAATTTAGCACCACTCCTTTCCCTGCCAGCATACAGCATGTTTGCACAATATAAGGGATTTTCTTTACAGACAGCAAAGTATTGAGATAGCGATGTCGGCCCAGTTGGGTGGTGCACTCCAAGAGCAATGCCAAGAGATGAATGGGCAGTTGGAAGCCCTCACCCTCAGCCAGACCACAGCTGCTGCACAGGAGCATGGAAATGCCCAAATGGCATGCAACAGTAGTCCCTCTTCCAAAGCCTGTACACACGTTCTGTGCACAGACACTTGTTGAATTTCTTTTTCCTTCAAGTCCTCACATGATTATTGTTCATCAACAGATCATATGATGGTCATATACTTGCCAGTTCAGCCAAGATACTAGGCTGGAGCACATGTAATGAAATACTGACCAATATTTCAATGATGCATTCAAGTAATACCAGCTCAGTGTCTCCTTCAGCAGAAAACAGAGGATTGAAACAACTCAAAGTGCTTCTGAATTGAGAAAATACCTCCCCAGTCCTCTTGATACCTGAGATCTGGTACTGGAGTGGTCTGTGGAGGTGGAGGGATTCATGTCACGTCTCTAATGGAGATGAGGAAATTGTGGCACCACTGGGAATAACGAGGACAGAAATGGATCCACGGGCCCTGGTTCTGGCAGGCACAGCTGCACATGGGCTGGGCTCTTCCACCTTGAAAGGGCTCCTAACAGGGTGATCTGTGCCAGCTGCATTGAGGGGAAGGGGAAAAAACTTCCCTTGAGCTGCTGGCCATGCTTGCTTGAAAGCTTTTAGACACACTTGTCCACAGCTTAACGAGTAAACCTGGGGAAACAAATTCCCCTGGCATCTTCGGGAAAGTCAGCTCAATGTGTGCGCATTTGGTGAGGGCACTTGACCTGCCCAAAGGTACCCAGTGCTCCACACCAGCCCTTCGTCATTAGTTACATGGCTGCTAGCCACTACCCAACGCTGGGAAGCGAGGATCGGCTCCGGCAAAAGGCGACGGGCGGCCCCACCAAGTGGCAGCTCGGCAGATTGCAGGGAATCGCTTCAGGAGGGCTCTGAACTACTTAGGTAATCCTTTTTCGTATTGCACTGCAACAATTGGAGTTACTACTGATATGCTCTTTTGCAAATAAAAAGCCTGCTGGCTATTTTTAGCAGCACAGATTTAAAGGGTTACACTTGCTAAGTGGGAAGCTCAGAAAATGGTAATTTTCTTTGCAACAGTAAATTTAGTTAATTTTAAAAGTAGTGAATTGCTTTCTCCAAGTGTAACCATTTATAATAGCAGTTCTTCACTGAAAGTGTTGTTAGGTTTGTAAGATTCAAGTATAATATACATGCAATTATTTAGTGCAATGCTCAGAAATTTGGCTCAGATTGAAGTATGCGTCTGTGCCTCACACATAAGAGCAGAGCTACCCTGCGGGCTGCATAAATGGGTTACAAATGATACAGTTTTGGTGAAAGACAATGTAATGCTTGGTTTCAGCTCCAGCTGGGGGTGCAAACCACCTCATTCCCAGACCTTGCAGCTGCAACCCCCTGCCCAGGGAGATACAACCTTGCAAATACAGTTTCCCACTATTGTAAACAGTGCAGAAAGAAATGTGGATTATTAGATGTATTACCCACCACATAAGCTACAGCCTTAGAAACTGCATGTTTCAGCACTCGAGCATTATCACAGCAGTAAGTGCATATGAAATGCTGCTGTTACTGACATTGAAGTGTTGTCCAGGGTTACAATCCTAGGGCTTGTAGTGAATTAACAAATATTTGAGATCCTGATTTCTAATGCTGCCTGTACAGGTAGGGAGGAGTGGGAAAGAGACTTCGCTGCCAGCACAGCCCTAAGTTTCAGCTCAAGTGCACTTAAGAAATATTCACAGGACAGAAAGCCAGGAGAAAGCCTACGAAATTGCACATGAGAAAAGTTTCCAGTAGCCCTTGCTGTAGCTCACAAGCTGTTCTCCTTTCTCCACACACTGATCTGCCAGTGAGCAATAAAATGGCTGCTTGGCACTGCTCACAGCAGCGTGTCCAGCTGGGAAAGCTGCTCCATCTCCAGCCAGAGATCCCTGGTTTAAAATGAACCAATCTGAGTTCATCTGCAATTAATACCAGCATGCTCAAATCTTCCCATCAGTTAGGTGTTTTCATCCTTGAGTACCTGAGAAGAGATTTGAAAGCAATTCTGTGATCAAATCTGCTAATTATTTTCTCTCCTCCTCACCTTCTGTTGTGTTCATTTAAGGAAATATCAATCTAAAACTACTTGTTCTGTGCAAATGAATGCAGACACCTAAAGAAAAGACCAGCTGATCCGCATCTACCTCAGCCTGAAGTACTCTACAGGAAAAAACTACAGCTTTGCTACTGAAAATCAAAAATCTCACTGTTGTTCAAGATTGACTTCTGGATTCAGAGCACCACTTTTCTGACGGATGAAGAAAGCTTCCATGCAATCACCCGGCCACAGGGACATTCACTGGTGCCTCCATCCTGGCAGCATCTCTGGGCAGCTCAGAGATTAACAGAGGGGAGAAAGAGCCCTCTGAAAGCAATGCAGGCTCCAGAGTTCCCCCAAGAAATTCAATACACTTCCAATAATCTGCTGAAAGGTCACTGAATAGTGAGTAATTCAGCACGCAGCCAATAGCGAGATGATAGCATTGCTGGCACACAGCCTATGCGTTCTCGCAGCTAACTTGCTAAGTGGGGCCATTTTCCCTAAAAGACAAAGCTTGGGCTAGAAACACAGCCCTCTCACTGGGAGCTGGGATTTTTGCTTTAATTTCATGATAGAGGATCTCTAACTCCCCCAAGGCACCCAGCTGGATCCTGGAAAGAGAAAACTCTCGGATGCGTAGGCCTATCCATTGCGCCTGTGAGTTTCGGTGTGTCTGAAATAGCAGCCAAAAAAGCAATAGCATCACTGGAGAAGTCATTTGTTTGGAGGGAGGACGCAGAACCCGTTTTGGGCATGCGTTTGGGCAAAGATAGGGGAAGGTGAATCCATGGGTGCTGCATCCTCCAGCACAGAGCAGTGGGGATGCTCACCAGCTCAGTACAGTGGATGGACTGTATGGAAGGCATTTGGGGTCAAATTCTTGGCCAACATCAAAGACTTCTGCCCCTGAGGTCAGTCTTGGAACAAGGACCCATTTCAGTCTGAGGAAGCAGCTGAGTTTTGTGTTGAGGCGGGAGAAAAAATGCAACTGCTTCTTTGCTCTAACAAACGCACTGTTCTTTACATTCCCAAGGATCTCAAACAAGACCTCTGATCTACTGCAATAAATAGAGCATGAAAATCAGGTTTGGGCTTCAATTTTATCCATGACGTTAGCTCTGACTTCCCTTTTTTCTCCTGCGGGGTAAAGTTCTAATGAAAAAGGCAAAAGTTACTGCTAATAATCTGGGTATTATTTTTCCCTTCCTTTCTTTCAAACCTGAGGGAGGTGGATTTCAGCAAGAATGAGTTTGCAGGTCGGAGCTGTCCTGCAAGCCTTTACCACTCTGCTGGCCAAGTCAGCACAACATCTGCATCTCCTAACTGCAGGCCTTCTACTTCCCAATGCCTGCAAGGATCGGCCTAACACACAGACCCTCACCTCCTGCAAAGAATGGCTTGATAATAAAATTAACCAAAAAAATTCCACGTGTCAATTTTCCAACCAGGAAGCAGTAGGCTTTCATGGGAGTTCTCCGCTTCTGTTACTTTTTACAAAGCCTGGGAGAGCACTCACATTAGAGGCCCCAGGTCTGCATCGCTCACCCAGGATACAGGACACATCTCCCCAGCAGGACAAGGATTTCACAGTACTTTCTATCGAGGCCAATAGTGCCTGGGCATCCAGGGTGGCAGGTCATCTGCAAGAAAGCTCATGGCATTGGAATGCACTGGGAGCATCCCCAAACATCCTCAGCCACTCAGAAGTTGGGTGAAAGCAGTAGTCAGGCCTGTCCAAAGCTGCAAAAAGCCTGATGGACTTATCTTCCGTGTGTTTTGCTGTACTCACTCATCAAAAGCAATGCATAGCACAGAGGCGTCTCGCTCTTGAAAGGGGCTGGCAGCGAGCGTGGGTGGAAGCGCAGCGTGGCTCCGATGGGGTTATCAATCATTCCACCGCGACGTGGCCGCCGGTGCCACTCAAGTGGCTGCTTGACTGAGTGGCCCACGTTTGCCAGGAAGCCACATGGCCCAAGCAGCTGCTGAGCAGTCGGCCAAGCAAATGCTGGGGGAAAGCAAAGTGTTCAGCCACTTTTCCTGATAAGCTCCATTTAAATATGATGACAGTTGGGTTATTGCCCCCAGTTTAATTGCATGAGGGTGGCGAGGTTCACCTGGGTTGGATGGCTGCTGGGTTGGGCTCCGTCCCAGGGGATTGTCCAGTAACATTTTCCAGATAATTAATAGGAACAAATTTTGGGATCATTGAATGGCTTGGGTTGGATGAGACATTAAAGATCATCTAGTTCCAACCCCACTGCTATGGGCAGCGTTGCCACCCACTCGATTAGGATCAAAGTCCCTATGTGCTGCATGATCTATTTGCCAGCTATGGTCCTATTAATGCTCCTCTCAGCTCTGCTTTCCATGGAAATCCTTGCCTGTTGCCAAAAGTCTTTCAGATCCAGTGATGGCAAAGGGTGTATAAGAACAAGATGTTACTGCAATTAGCCAGACTCATTATGCACATCCTGGCAGGTAATAAGTACATGCCATGTGTCTGTACAATAATTCAGTGGCTCAGGAGTGTTAAAAAAAAAAAAAAAAAGTTCCTGTTTTCTAAATGCCTTCAGTTTTGAAGAAGGAAAGGAAGCCGCATCTACCTTGGCACAGAGGAGCCATGTGAGGGTGAGACTGAGAGATATGAGGTTTGGGGCAGGACAAAGCAAGCCCGGCACGATGTTCATCTGTGGACATTGAGCATCCTTTGCATGTGGACAGCCTAAGTGAGGGCTGTCATGCAACAAGCTCTGTTCTGGAGGTCACTTTCAGGCAATGAAAGCAGCCACCCTAGGGAAGCTGGGATGTCACTGCAGGCAGGTGGCAGAGCGCCTGTGTCCTGAACACGGCCACAAGGATGTGGCCTGGCCACCACAGCACAGCAGGGCTCAATCTGGGCTCATAAAAGTCCCAGGGCTGAGGGGCGATGTGAAGTGCCCCAGGCCCTGCAGCCACCGCCTGCTCCCTGCTGCCTTCTCCTGCACGGCCCCACGCTCCTCATGGCAATGGCAATCCCTCCTCTCCTTGGCTTTCCTGTCCGAGCTGAGCTCAACCGTAAACGTACAGTCCAAGTGTGAATCAACACCGTGATTCATCCTTCCTGCAATGTATCCTTTCACTGTGATTAAACAGCTATTCTGTAAGACATGAACTTCACTTAAGACTACATGGTTTATTTGGGTTCGGGAATACAGATGCGGTCCTGTTCAAACTGCCATGCCCGGGAGCCAATGACAGAATATAAAAATAGCTTATGCTGTCAGCATGGCTTTTTCTTATTTGTATTCTGAGTATCATCACTTTGGCAGGCACAGGAAGCTCTTCTTGTTTGCATTTTATTTTGCCTGCAGAAAATTTACAGTTCAAATGACTTCTCTATGCTTCATCAGACTAATCAGATGACAAATTGCTTGAGCTACAGAGAAGAGACCTCAGACAACAGAAAATTGTAATGGAAGAAAAAATTAAATGCGTGCTTTTGGTAGGAGCAAAGATTTTGCTTCATAGAAATCTCAATTTTCATTTTTTTGATTCTATGGTAGCGCGAAGATTCATGAAATGGAAATCAGATTATTTAATCTGATTACAAGGATCTACAGGCTTGACATAATTTTCTTCGGTCACACAAAATCTGAAAAATGCCTTCCTTCCCTAACCACAAGAAACAGCTATGTACTCTGTTTATGCTGCGCTTCCTACTTGCATTGAATCCTCATAAAGCACTGAGAGAGAGGCTTGTTCTGTGCTCATCTTCTTTATTGTTTTTGATGGCTTGCCCCAGAAAGAGTAGTTTAACAAACACCCAAAGATCCATCCCCTGTTCAGTAGGAAACGCAGAGATGGGATGGGTTTTTCTCTTCCATGTGCTGGCTGACCTTGCCTGGAGTGACACAGAGCAAAAGCAATAGAGATACATTGCCCTAGTTTTCAATAAGAGTCTTACCACAGACTAAATGTCAGTTTTGGAGCTCTGAACTGCCCCTGAAAATAAGTTTACTCTTAAATTTCTATTAAGTATTATTTTCTGTGCAAGGACTTTCTTCTGGTCTGGCATTCATTTTACAGGCAGAACTGTGGCACCATCTTCTGGATGACTCTTTAGACAATAAAAAATAACCCACCAAAAGAGATGACTCTTTATCATCCTTAACAATGAGAACAGCTTGAATATTCATTGACTGTGCACTCCTGATTACAGCAGGCTTTAAATCATTTAATTATGCCATCCATTTTGGAAATGCTAAGAGCTAGTCAAACTCTTGATTGCTGAATATTGTTGCAAGGGAATACAGATTTTGCTTCGGAAAGGATACTCCTGCATAGAGCTGTGATGAGAAGCGTCCCATATATTAAACATAGGGGCATAACTCTTCCTGATGTGGGGTTATGAGCTCAAGTTATTCTGTAAGGAATCAGATGTGGGTATAGGAAGTTTTAGGAAGATGCTGAAGCAGAGCAGCTCCGCTGCCCCTCAGCTGGGGCCACAGCTCCCCAGCGCAAGTGAGCTTCAAAAAGCACTTGTTGATCATGCACTTGTGGTATTTCCTTTATTTCATTATTATTTGATGACAATCATTGAAAACTCTGCAGCAGGTGAGATCACCTGTTGGATTCTAATTAGCAACTGTGAGGCATCTGTCAGTTTAATATATTTTTATATCTTATGACGTTCTGATGTCTTTTTGACTAAAATAAAGAGCTCTTTGGTTTGTGTTTTGGCAGGAGATAAAGGACAGAGAGCTGCAGAGGCTTCTCACCCCTGCTGCCTTCACCTTTTCCCCTGGGAAGATGAAGGACATGGGCTCAGCTTGCCCCTGTGCCTCCCCCAGACACCACCCCAGGGCCTTCACTGCACCCCTGGGGAACACCTTGTACCAGATATCACATGCATCTTGTACGGGAGGCAAATCCAAATGTTCATGACCTAGAGGTTGGCACAAGAAACCATTATTGGGCCTGATGCTCAATAAATTACCCCCAGCCTCCTTGCCATCTGCCTGGGGATATATTGGAAATTTCTGCTCCTTTCCCCTCAAGGTTATGCATGATCAGGGTACAGCAGGGACCGAAGGAACAGAGGTGAAGGATGACTCTCAGTGGGCACAATAGGTGTGAACTTTCATGAAAAATTCATTGCTTAGCTTTCCATTCTCTCTCCCCCAGATCAAGCTCTATTAAACTCCAAAGCTGTACGGGGAGCACAGACCTCCGCTCCATTTCTCTCTCCTCAGAATTAAACTCAAGCTATGTAATGGAGCACAGATGTCTGCTCTGTTTCTCTCTCCATAAAATTAAAGTCTACCTGCACAAAGTAACTCCAAAGAGGTTTGCATGCCATGGTTATAAAATGCATCAGGGAAAGCATATGCATAGTGTGATTAGGGAAACTACACAATGAAAAATGAGGTGTACTTTAGCTACTCATTATCTCTGGTGTTGTTTTGATGTCTTCCTATGCCTGATACTGAAGTAAAAGGGAATCTCATTTGGCATACGAGTGCTTTGCTCTTCGAAGTCTCCAAAGAATACAGGTCCAGGTGTTACACTGGTGATTAGAGCAGGACTGGGAGCATGGAAATGACATACAAATACATTGGCAATCTCTGTACCTTGATGATATCCAGTCATGTTTGGATCACCTTCTCTCATTTGCTTTTCTGACAAAAATGTGCATGACGGGGTCTGACTGCAGAGATGCTGAGCAAGAAGCTTTTATCTGTGTGAAATCAAGGGCTCATTCACAAAGGGGTGCATTCCTCCTACAGAGCCATCTCCTCTAAGCAACTACACTATGGAAAAAGGAACTGAAGCCAGACAGTAAATCTGCTAAATGTCCACTATGTACTAAGTTTTCTGGGCAAGGCTTTCAGACAAAGCATTTTTGTTCTCCATTCCTACAGCTCCTAGCACATGACCAGGGCTCTAAATTACTCTCGAGTACAAGTAATAAATCCCATCTCTGTTCTGCTCAGAGTTAAACACAGCCAGCTTAGAAACTTGTATGCCCATGAAGATCAAGGCAAGGTTTTCTTTTATCCAAGAAGAAAAGATGAATCATCCAGATAGTGGCTTTGGGTAGCATGAGGATGCTTGCCCATGTCCTCCAGGAGAGGCAGAACGATGCTCCCAGTGAGAGCTGGGGCTCCAGGGTGCTTCACTGCTCAGGGTCTGCTCAATGGGAAACAGTGGCTTTGTGCCACTGTGGCCAGCACCAGAGCTAGTTATTGCAAATGGACTGCAGTGACCGTGTCTGGCTGAGCCAAGGGGCTGCTCTGTAAGCCCCAGTACCAACAGGTCTCAGGATTTAATCACGTGCCTTGCAGTATTTATTATTGTGGTGGCTCAAGGAACAACTCAAATCAAAAACGTTGATCCCTGTGCATCTTAAATCTGATTGTGAAGCATCTTATTTTTGTTTCAGCAAATCACATTTTAATGTGCCAGAACAGTGGCTGTGAATAATGAAATTGAGCTGCTGGAAAATAAGGTAGGAGAGCAAGAAATGACAGCAGACTCTAAGATCTCCAATCTGACGCACAGGTAAGTGCAAAAGCCTGATGTAAAGCTGAGAAAAGGTGCAGACAGCCAAACCCCTGCTGTGCAGGGGCCATCAGCGGCTGCAGAAAATGACATCTGGTCTGGGATAATCTGCCTACGCATACAATGGCTTTATGCGAGGGAAATGCCACTGATCTCAGAGGACATGTTCCAGATTTAGATCCGGGATCACGAGGGCGGCTGCAGCTCAGCCTCGCCGAGGGCGGCTGCTCCCGGCTGCCCGTCCCGGGGTGTCCTCAGGGCTGGCTCCAGGCCTCTCTGCTGTGTGCTGCACTGGGCTGAGCGTGGCCAGGAGAGGACCCTCTGTTGGCTGAATGGACCATCCCAGGGCAGAAATTCGACTTTCTCCAACTCCTTGACACACAACCCAGTCCCACAGTGGTTTACCACCTGCTTCAGGTGCCCAAATTATGACTAGCAGGTTGAAAACCATCCTCAGGAGCTTGCACCCATACCCACTAGGAATTTCAAAACCCGAGGGGTAAGAAAGCAGCCCTTCGTGCCCTGACGGGTACAACCACACAGCCCAGAAGAGGAGATGATAATTACTGGGTATTGCCAGGCATGCCANTATATATATATATAATATATATATAATATATAATATATATAATATATATATAGTAAATATATATAGAACTGTATATAGTTCTATAACTATAGAACTATGAACGATAGAAAAAATACCTCAAATGCCAAAAAAGTGACTCATTAAAATACAGAACTCATGACCTTTAACACTAAACTGCATTACCAAAATGTTTGTAGCCTTTTTTTTTTGGATATTTTTCCATGACGTAGATGCTTTACTTTATTAAAAAAAAAAAAAAAAANCTCTGTAAGCCCCAGTACCAACAGGTCTCAGGATTTAATCACGTGCCTTGCAGTATTTATTATTGTGGTGGCTCAAGGAACAACTCAAATCAAAAACGTTGATCCCTGTGCATCTTAAATCTGATTGTGAAGCATCTTATTTTTGTTTCAGCAAATCACATTTTAATGTGCCAGAACAGTGGCTGTGAATAATGAAATTGAGCTGCTGGAAAATAAGGTAGGAGAGCAAGAAATGACAGCAGACTCTAAGATCTCCAATCTGACGCACAGGTAAGTGCAAAAGCCTGATGTAAAGCTGAGAAAAGGTGCAGACAGCCAAACCCCTGCTGTGCAGGGGCCATCAGCGGCTGCAGAAAATGACATCTGGTCTGGGATAATCTGCCTACGCATACAATGGCTTTATGCGAGGGAAATGCCACTGATCTCAGAGGACATGTTCCAGATTTAGATCCGGGATCACGAGGGCGGCTGCAGCTCAGCCTCGCCGAGGGCGGCTGCTCCCGGCTGCCCGTCCCGGGGTGTCCTCAGGGCTGGCTCCAGGCCTCTCTGCTGTGTGCTGCACTGGGCTGAGCGTGGCCAGGAGAGGACCCTCTGTTGGCTGAATGGACCATCCCAGGGCAGAAATTCGACTTTCTCCAACTCCTTGACACACAACCCAGTCCCACAGTGGTTTACCACCTGGTTCAGGTGCCCAAATTATGACTAGCAGGTTGAAAACCATCCTCAGGAGCTTGCACCCATACCCACTAGGAATTTCAAAACCCGAGGGGTAAGAAAGCAGCCCTTCGTGCCCTGACGGGTACAACCACACAGCCCAGAAGAGGAGATGATAATTACTGGGTATTGCCAGGCATGCCAACACCGGACGATGTCAACATAAAAGAGTTTTGGCTAAAATTATCTACTGTGACAAATTGCACAATGAAAAAAAAACCCAACAAATTAATATTTATAAAATATTTAGGCTTCTCTGACTTTCGCTTTGAACATTCAATGTTTTGCAAGCTCAGATTAACATGTAAATATGCATATAATCAGGCAATTATTTCCAAAAATTATTCCTGTCATCGTGGAATACAAGCAATTTTTCATTTTAATGCATTTTAGGTAAGGGTCTGATTGTTACTCATGCTGAATTCCTTATGTTGTGCCAGCAAACTGCTTTTCCTTTTAGGCCATTTTTGCATTACCAAGGAGTTGCACAAGGGCTTTGTACAAATGAGAATTGGGAATTAACTGTTAATTTGCAAAATGGAGTTATAGTTCTATAACTATATANCTAAAAGAATCAGATGAAAGGCAGCTCAACAACCCCAAATCCTGTTGTACTCACATTTGCTAAACAGCGCTGTGTGGATTTTGCACTAGATGTCCTGCTTGAGAGCTGTGAAAATCTTCCCAAGAATCTACTTCTTCTTCTTGCTATATGCGCATCATTTTCACTACCGGTAAGATATATACCAAAAAATAATTTATCCTTTAAAAACATAAATAATATGGTTCTATTTGTGTTCGTTCCATGACCAGCTGTGTTTTTCATTTTGTGGCATGGTTGGTTGTGGCAATAGGGATTTTGTTGTAAAATGAAGCAAGCTGTCCTTGGCTTTTGTATCACAGAAAAGGAACATGCTTTGAGAGCAATTTTAAATTATTATGTTTTTATATCTCCTCCAGCACAACAGAAACAGATCAGGTTCCTGCACATTTGCATACACTGGTCTGCTCCTTCACTCAAGACCTCTATAATATCTTAGGAGTAAAGAGTCAGTTGTTTAACTGAGCGCTCTTCAGGTTTTAGGCTTATTTCCTTTGTCATCTCATTTTACTCATGATGGAGACAAAGATCTGGCCCACCGTTAAAACTGCAGTCCCTGGTCCAAGCCCCACATCTTCCCCAGGTCAGCAGTGGGATCAGCGAGTGGGGCAGCCTGGATCCAACACATCTGTATTCTCAGGCCCACGTTTGGATTTCAGGTTTGCAAGTGGTCTGTGTTAAATTCAGGAGGAAGGGGACCATCTCAGGGACACTCATGAACCTTCTGCTTTATTTATATAGCATTCAAGTCCAGATCACTGAGTACTGCTGAGACTCGAGCCTGGGCAGGACAGATCCGGGGACATGCTGTGATACAAGGAAAACTATGAAGCAGCCTCAGTTTGAGCAAATAACCACATGGTAAGGTTCCCCCACTGGGAAATATTAGGATTTACACTTTAGAGCCCAGAGATTTGCTTTTTTTTTTTTTCCTAGAATGACAACTCCCGTGCTACAGCACCTACCCAGGGATGTGCTTACACAGCCAAGGGTCACTGCAGAGTCCTGACCCCAAGGCACCAGCAGCACAGTTTGAGGCCTGAGCCTCCAGCACACTTGCACAGCCAGGGCGTTAGGGCAGAAGTTATGAATACGTATGTATGTGAGCACACTCACACAAGGCTTCTCTGCAGATCTCCAGGCTCACAAGGAAGCTCTGGTACATACAGGTCATTGAAATGAACTACATGGAATTCGTAAAGATCAGGCTGCTCCAGAAGTTGCTTCTGCCAAGGCAGATTTTGAGAGAAGCAGTGCAATGTCACTGCATTGCTTTTGCTGACAACAGCCCAGGGGAAAAGAAACCTTTATTTTCTTCTCTATCTGCCCCTTCTTCCTCAGGCCTACCAAATGCTCTCAGACAGCCTGAGCTCATCGTTTCCCCCAGATAAGTTATTTCAGAAACCCAAGTGTCTGTTCTCCGTCCCCTAGACTGACTCTGTGAGAGCTGCCATAGCCCCCAGCTCTTTCTGCACCTGAAGAGATGCTCTTGCAAGATTTCAAGTGCTTCTGAGAGCTGCAGCAGGAAATACAGCCAAAAGCCCAAATTAGTGGAAGCAAGACAATAGGTGACAAAATTTAAAGAGGAGGACAAAAAGAAGATGCTGCAAAATTCCCTTCTGCTGCTGCCTCCCTTCTTTTTTTAGTCTCAACACTCAATGTTTCTCTCATTCCTAAGAGAAATGACCTTCAGCAAGATGAGACCATTCCCTTAACAAGGTCATAACCGTGAAGGAGACTGAAACAGGAGATGTTTGGCAGAACCAGCCAGACTTTGGGCCAGCCTAGTGCACAACCCTCTGCTGCGCTGCTGCTTCAAACAGAGCGTTATCCACCTCCACCCTCTCCTCACAAATCTTCTTCCAGCCATTAGAGGGCTATACATAGCCTTCCTCACCCATCCCTAAGTGACTTAATGATGCCTCTGGGAGGGGCAAACTCAATATAAACCCACCCTCCAGCAAAGTGCTTTGTGTCTCCTAATTGCAGCTGCTTGGTGGTCTTGCCCTGGGCTGTGGTCTCTTTCCTTCTAATTGATCTTTTGTATCTATTTGTGTTTAGGGCTTTTCTTAACTTTTTTTTTTTTTTTTAAACGTGTTGGTTTTCTACTTGAGTTTGTGTGTTCTTTCTTGTGCCAGGCAGTATCACTTCATCTACGTTTTTTGTGTTACTGCTCTCTGTCCTGCAGTTGCTTTTTCTAGCACGAGAGAGGGCATGGCTAAGCCCTTCAAAATACAAGGAAAACACTCTTTTTGCTGCTCCGGGGACTGGGTGTTTGGGTAACTCTAAAAGGTTACTTCCATCTAGTCTGGAAAGCTAATTCAGCCTGCTAATTTAGACAGTTTACAGCTCTGAAGAAAATTCAGATAAAGTTTAGTATGAGCAAGGGATCCTCTGTTAATCATGACTGAAGGAATATTGAGTTATTTTTTGGTGGTTCTATACTGTTTCAAGCACCTCTCTTTATGATAAGTAGTGATCCCATTTTGAGGTGCTGTTGCTAATCTGACTTCAAAACACGCTTGCAAATTATTCATGTTGTTAGCGAAGATTCCAATTAAATACAGTAAAGCTCCTTACGAAAACCTGGAGGTTTTGTCACTGCAACCTGCTCTACCTTCGGGCCTGAGAAGGCAGCTGGAGAACTGTTCTCAGTGTGAGGGAAGCAAAGGTAGCATGTGGATTGCCTGCAAGTAGCAATGGGGGCTGATGTTAAGGAGTGTCATGGGCAGTCCCTTGTAGAGATCTTTGGGTTCTTGCTTTCCCATAAGTTGCCCTTATCCACTTTCTGTTTCTGATGCCAAGAAAGCAGAACAGAGAGCTGCTGACTTGAGCTTCTTGAAAATCCTTTTGCAGATTACAGGAATCAGCACTGGGCTCTACCCTTCTATCTACCTATGAAGTACTAATGAGATTTCCCTGACAAGAACATCCAAGTAGGTCACAGCCCTTGTTCTCTAGCAGGGCGAGGCTTTCACCAGTGAAACCTGCTGAGTGTTTCAAGTTTGTTTGGAGTATCCTGCTTGCTGCTCTGACCTTGCTGGAGCTGCAGGGCAGATGATATGTTGCATTGCTTCTCAACCTGAGCTCATCTGCAGCTCTGCGCTGGGGGCACCCTCTGGAAGGGGGGATGTGAGCTTGAACTTTCCCTGGCTGAAGGAGAGACTGAATTTTCCTCTCATACTTTGCATCAGAGCTCAGAGCAGCAGGGTAAAAGACCACCAGGCCCACATCTGCTGTGCTGCCAAATTGTGGGGCTTTAAATCCCAGACTGATGGAGGCAAATAAATGCTCACCTAGTGAGGGAAGGAGGAGGGAAATATTTCCTGGTGTACTGAGATGTGCATGCAGCACACCTGCCTCATCCGTCCCAAAGGATGCAGATGGTGTGTGTGTGTCCTTTACACCAGTGTGGGGGGACAAATTTTGCTTGTGGTATTTCTCATCCAACCATTGGTCCCAGAGCTGGCAAGGTGAACCCTTGGTGCCACCAGTCAGCCCTGATGCTCCAATCTTTGTCCTGAAAAGAGCTCTTATGTGAAACAGAGCAAGGGGGGCTCAGGGCTCCTGCTGTTGCTTTGCTTGATGTGGGGTCAGGGCACAGACTCATCCCATAAGGGCCTGGGACAGCAGAGGGCATGGCCTCCAAGCAGGGCTCAGTGCAAACGCCTTCCCTACAAGTACCCCAGAGCAGCTGTAGTTCCTGGAACCATATCTTGAAGTCAGTGCATTGACATTTTCCCTCTTCCTTTAAGAAAACATAGCATTTAAATCTTTCCTTTTGTAAAGGATGCAATGGAAAAGTAGGTCATATTTGAAGGATCCCAGCCCTGACAGCGTCCCCTTTAGAGCTCCACACCCAGGTTTTTGGAGAGAGACAGAATCTGACTGCAGCGGTGCTCCTCACGCTTCTGTTTGTGCTCCTGTGTGCAAAATCACCCTAAAGATGCCCAGGTTAAATTGCATTTGCATGCTTTCAAGGGAAGGATTTGGTTGCCAGCAAAATAATTATGAAATGAAGCTACCCCTGCTCAGCTCCTCTGACACTTAGCTGGGCTTTACCAGGAAGCAGGGCTATTTTTTACTTTTACACAGTCTAAGCTAAATTAGCTGGAACCTAATTACAGAATGCTTTTGATTAAAGTCAGACAATACTCTCTGGAAGCTAGGATCAAAAATGACAAGACTTGATGCCAGTGAAGGATTAAGACAGAAAAGGGAAATGACTGATTAATTTTTTAAATCAGACAGAACTGCTCTTTGTGCACTGAACAAAGGTTTCGGTGCAGCAAGTCTTTTGGACTTGGGCAAACTTGACTTTCATTAATGACTTCCAATCTTCATCTCCCATACACAAGTGAAGTCAAAAAAGAGATGCCAAAGATGATTGCTACAGCCATTCTGAGAGATCAGGAGAGGAACAATGGTAAGTCTTGTGTGAGATCCAGAAATTGCACTGTCTGATCTGCAGACATTAATGCTTTCGGGTCAATATCAGCCATGCAGCTACGCATCTGGTGCCTGATTTAATCACCAAACCCTTGTGAAGTGCTCTGTAACTATATGCATTCCACTCTGTGAGAATGACCCTTCTACCTGCTTAAAGAAACTCTGCCTGATGCTGGAAAATAAAATGCTGATTCAGTGAAACTATCTTTAAACAAGAATACTTCTGTACCTTTAGCTTAGCAGTGAGCAATGCTTTCATTGCTCAATTAATTTAATCCTGAAAACTTTTTATTATGTATCTGGCAACACATTGAGGCATGTCTTTTTCTGAATTGTTCTGCTCTGAAATGATCGTACAGGGATTTATGTTGGTGAACTTTTTTCAGGCTCTGAAGTTGGGATATTCCCTAATGCTGTGGCCTTTGAGTTCATTGACTTTAATGTGCTGAGGGGCATTGATGTCCCCGCTTGGCCCTATTCTGTGGACACAAGGAAAATTGAGAAATGAAGATCCTTGAGAAACAAGGTCTCTTAAGGATTATTTATATGCAGAGGTGTACACTTAGAATTTGGAAACAGAGCAAGAGGGGGGCCCACAGATGCTGGAAGATGAGGCAGAGCGGTTTCTGCTGCTTCTCCTGCTGATCACCCATGTGTGGTTTCTGGTCACTTGGAGACGATTCTTGGCTATCCCATGGCCCATGTTTTGTTGCCTACCTGTTATTAAATTTTCGAGCGAAGATAAGAAACAAAGCCATGAAATGACTGGCAATTCCCATTGGGATGGGGAAGTGAACCCCCAGTGCCAGGAAAAAGTTAAAAACTCCGCAGTGCAAAAGGCAGCCACAGGGTAAAGTGTTGTAAGCCGATCAAAGTGACTGGGAGCTTGAAAAAACAGATCCAAGAGACAGCACCAAGCTTTCCCTTCCTGGGAATAACGTGCTGTGAACAAATTTGATGGAGACCCTGAGAGGGTGAAGTGACCCTCCAGAGTGTGGATCTTGGGAAGAGTGACAGGTAGAGTGTGAGACTGAGGCCTGGCTGGAGCTGAGAAATCTGGTGTGCTAAGCACCATATGGTCCTCCTCGCGCCCGTGCGAGACCTCATTTCCACACCCAACTGCTCACCAAAAAATAGTGCTGGTGCTATCACCAGTTGCCTTCAACTCCCTTCAGACTGGGTGACCCCACCGTCTGGCCCTCGCTGCTGCAGCCTGGGCAGCCATGGGCCATAGGCACTGTGCATGGGCATGTACAAGGAGAAAGGCATTTTCAACTGTTAATGTACATATATACGTGTATTTGGCTTAGATTTAATGTCCAGTCTGTCGGAATAAGAGATTATTTCCCCATTAGCAGGTGGTTGTAAGATTTAAGCCAAAGATGTCCCAAGCAGTGATAAATTCCCACTGCCATCTTGCAGCGGTTATCAGTCCTTTGTGGATCTTCCAGGTTCCACCTGCGGGAGTGGCAGTCTGGGCAGGGCAGCATCGCTGAGTCCATCCCTGAAGTCAGTATCCCCCTCTTACAATGGTCATTTCTCATGGGCTGCGTTTAATCCTGAGCCACACAGAAGCTCTGCAAGGGGAGGGCAGGAGCCTCCCGTCTCAGGAGCACACTCATGGTGTGAGGCCCTGTCCCGGTAAAACATTTCTGCTCTCCCCAGAGCATTTTTCATCTGTGATGATTTCTATTTGCACCTCTGTAGCATTCTGGATTCATGCATGCCAAGCACCAGGTGTGAAAACAATGAAAGTGATTTAGTACAAAAACTACCTTAATGCATAGGTTCTCGCTATTTCTCAGCTAATTGCAGGGCTATCAGCTCGGCTGGTTTGAAGATATGTTTCAGTTTTATCCAAAAAGCTATGGATCTCTAAAATGCCATGTGCAGAGCAAGTTCTGTACCGGCAGGCTCAGGAACTGGCAAGGAGATGCTCTTACTTCGAAGCTAACTGGGACTGTGTGTAAAGAGAGCAGCTGTGAAAGCCAGAGAGACACATTCTGCTGCACTGAAGTGCAAATGCTAATAGCCATCTGGAGGACTTGGTGATGGCTACGAGAGGCTCCGAGCGCTGACTGTAAAATCAGGTTAATGCCACTGTTCTGCAGGGATTTCAGCTGGGGTGGCTGAGGTGGGGATGGCCGAGCACTGAGCCAGAACACAGCTGGGATGGTGGAAAGGGAACAGAAAAGGCAGCACAAGGGAGCTCAGGATTATAAGAAATAGTAATTAATAGGAGGGTGAGTGAATTGGCCTTCCAGTTCTCCATGGCGGTCAATGGACATTAGGCTTTCATTTCTTCGAAATACTCTATCAGTGAAACTAAGGAAAAAATTCCCCACATCTCCCCACTCCACTGTTGTGCTTTTGTCTCAGTTATGCCTTTATTAAATGTTTCAGTATTTTTTGCCTTTTGGGAAAGTTTCTGAACTATTTCAGGACATCCACTGAAGTCTCTTCAATGAGAGAGAAATCTATTAAAGGAAGTGGCACACGAGAGTCAAAGTGTGCAATGAATCCTCCCAGCCAGGAATTTCGGAGGTGCCGGTGCTGGCACGGGCTGCCCTCAGCAGCTGACAGAGCAGAGCTGGGAGACCCTGCAGGAGGGAACGTGGCTGTGCTTTATGGGGATGGAATGGATTTCCTCCCCAGGTGTGGAGCTGAAGGCAGATGGCTCGTGGGTCCTGGCTCTCTGCACCAGGGGACATCGGGGCTGAAGGTCGGAGGGCGGCTCATGTGCTGCTGCCTGGAGCCTTCAGGGTGCCCCGTCCCATTGCCTTGGCCAAAATGCTGCTGCCCACAGCACCAAGCCACCCCCAGGGAGTTACCAGAATTGTTAGTAGTGCTTTGTGTTTCCTAACAAAAATAATTATTTTGTAATTTAAATTGAAAAGCTTCATAATATTTTTATAATGAAAATTCTCTATTTTTCTTTTCTGTTTTTTTTTTTCTTTTTCCCTAGAGCAGAAAGAAAGGAGAGCTACAAGCTATAACACTGTTTTTTTTTCCCCCCTTAAAAAAATGAGATGTAGCTAATTCTGATCGTAAAGCTGTTTTTGATAGGGGAAATAATATTAATTAAAAAAAAAAAGTGGGTGCGTTCCCTTTGCTAACAGCCTGCCGCTGGGCTCTTTGCAGCTCCATGACACAGAATCATCTCCATAAAACTCCAATTAAACTTTCAGAAACACATTCTCTCCCCCTACGTGCCTCTTGTTCACTCCCACAGCACATATGGAATTTTTTTTTTGATAGAGCTTTATTCTGAACAAAGCTAATTGACTTCTTAAACTTTTGCAGCTGCTCAGAGGGAGCGGAAGCCTCAGGTGTTTTGTAGGCAGTGACTGCAGGCTCTGACCTACTTAGGGCCCAGATCCTGCTTAGAGCATGGGGAGGGGTGGGTGGTGATGGTGTAGGTAATTCTGTGCAGAGCTGGGGTCTGAACTGGGCTGGGTGTGTGCTGTTAAATGGGGCAGTGCATTTGTGTGCTCAGCATCTTTAGGGCAGGATCTGGCCCCACCACAAGCCTGACATGGGGATGTTTTAAACTCACGGTGATGTTCTAAAGCCACAAAGAACTGCAAATGCTGTCAACGTGCGTGGCCAATGCGAGCGTGGACTGACCCAGGGAAGCGCTGCGCTGCCAGGCGGTGCCGCCCGGGATGGATCCTCACCATTGAGGTTACGCTGCGAAACGAGGCCAGAACAACGGCAGCGCAAGATGGAAAACGCTGCTCTGCTGTCAAGGAAATGCTACAAAAGCACGAGGGAGCGCTTGGAGAGCGGGCCAGCAGCCGGGGGCGGGGGGG
>WBMW01006242.1:0-15282 GCA_013396635.1 Penelope pileata | reverse complement strand
GGAAGGGAATTGTGGTAATAGGAACGCATTAGTGTCAACATAATTGACCAAACACAAATCTTCACATACTGTGATAATACATCATTAAATAAATATTTAACTAATAATGTACCAAACAGGCTTGAGGAATTTAGACAAGACCCTTAGACATTTTTTCCTCCTCACTTATTCTAAACCAAACACAAATAAAATACTTCAAATATATGAAGTTATCCTAAACCCCAAGTTTTTTTGTGGTATTTACACTCTACAAACTATATGTATATGATTCATCCCTTAATAATTATGCATTCAGACACATGGCTGAGGTAACTGGTCTTTTATTGTGAACGGAATTATAATAAATCACAGTTTGCATCTTCATATTCTGCAACAAACACAAGGTTTGCTCTTTTACCTCATCTGCAATGTGTTCACTTCACTGATGGTCAATTATTACAGCAATACAATGTAACAAATTAAGGCTCAGTAACAAAGTTCAGATAGGATATGTATGTATGTATGTATGTATTTATTTTTATTTACATTAGTTCAGAGCAGGAGCTCTAGGTAATGACTTAGCACATTATAATGTTTTCATAATTTGAAATTGAGTGTACCCTCAGCAAGCTTGTTGATGACGAGAGGAGTGGTGCCATTCATACGACAGAAGGAACAAATACCATCCAGAGGAACCTAGACAAGCTCAAAAGGTGGACCTATGTGAACCTAATGGTGTTCAACAAGGTTGAACTTGATCAAATAGTTGCACCTGGTTTAGGGCAATCCCAGTTATGTGTGCAGACTGGGAGAAGAATTGAGACCAGCCCTACCAAGAATTGAGTTGCAGGTTTTGGTGGACAAAAAACTGGACCTGAGCCAGCTGTGTTCACTTGCAGACTGAAGACCAACAGTGTGCTGGGCTGTATCAATAGAGGGAAATGAATGAAAAGGGAAAGTGACTGTTCCTCTCTGCTCTGCTCTCATGGAGCTAGGGTCCCCAGCATGAGAAGGATGTGCAGCTTTTGGAGGGTGTTCAGAGGAAGGTCACAGAGATGATCAGGGGGCCGGAGCACCTCTCCTATGAAGACAGGCTGAGGGAGCTGGGCTTGTTCAGCCTGTAGTAGAGCAGACTCCAGAGAGACCTCATTGCAGTCTTTCAGTACTGAAAAAGAGCATAGGAACAAGAGGAAAATCAACTTTTTACACAGATAGGTAGCAATAGCACAAGGGGAAACAGTTTTAAACAGAAAGAGATGAGATTTAGATAAGATGTCAGACGGAAGTTTTTCACTGAGAGGGTGGTGAGATGCTGGCACAGGCTGCTCAGCAAAATTGTGGATATGCCATCCCTGGTGGCATTCAAGGCCAGGCTGGCTGTGTCCCTGGGCAGCCTGATCTAGTGTTAGATGTAGTGGTTGGCAAGTCTGCCAGCAGCAGGTGAGTTGGAACTAGATGATTTTTGAGTTCCCTTCCAACTCAAGCCATTCTATTGTTCAATGATTCTATGATTCAATGTGGTTTAACATAACAGATCCCGCATCTCAGGATTCTACAATGAAGGAAATTGTCTAATAAGAACTTGTAATGTCATCAGTGCCTTTTGGAAGGCTTCCGCTAATAGTTCGCTTACAGTATCTTTTTTCAATAAAGGAGTACCTGTTGAAAAGTAGAATTGGGAATCTTCACAAGTTTTGATGCTGAGCTGTTCAGACCCAGAATAATTCTGGTCATATCCAGAGTTGTAAATGTCATTAATAGACTTCATTCATTCCTAAGAGATATAAGCACCTACATTAAGTGATTTTTGATGGTATACACAGAATGCATTTGTGTCAACTAGATATGGAAACCCATTGCAGATAACTTAAATCTTTCTGTTAGATTCCTTTATCACTGTGCTTTTGGTTCATGGACCCTCTGTGGTAAAGAAATTTTTTTTTAGATTTGTATTTGAATGGATTCTAGAATACAATGGCCATGGTCCAAAGTATACCTTCTAGGTATTATTTAACAAAGAATAATGGTGCTAATAAAAATGTCTACTAACGTTAAATTGAGAAGAGCCACCTGCAGGTAGTTGATAATCCAATTAAAGAAAGTTACGAATATCTGTAATTCTATGTCTCTATTTATTGAAAGAACTAGGTCCTAAATAGAGCCCTACTTCATTGTATATATTATAGTAACAATCTAAACTAGGATTTAGTAAGCTGATCAGGAAGCCTCAAATAAGTGGTAACATGTAACACATACTGTCTTAATTTTCTAACTGAAACAGAAGTTAGTTTTTCTCATAACGTCTGCTATGAAGCTATGTTTTGGTTCTAGAAGCAAAACAAGCTGATAACCATACCGATTGTTTATACTTATTACCTAGCAACGTTGAAGACAGGCCAAGAACATTTCAGTCTTTCAGCTTCTTATATTGCTCTGCCAGTGAAAGGGTTGGGGTGAGCACAGGGAGCTGGGAGAGGACAGGACCAGGACAGTTGACCCAAACTAACCGAAGGAATATTTCACACCATGTGACATCATGTAATAATAGGAAGGGGAGTTAGTCAGGGAGGAGCTGCTGCTTGGAGACTGGCTGGGCAACAGCTGGCAGGTGGTGAGCCTTTGCTTTGCGGAACTTTTTGTGTATAATCGCTTCTATTTCTATTTACTTTTTCTTTCTTAGTAAATAGTTTTTATCTCAACCCACAAGTTCTACTGTACTTTCTCCTAATTCTCTCCTCCATCCTACTGGTGGTGGGGGTGTGAGCGAGTGTCTGTGTGATTCTTAGCTATCTGCTGGTCGAACCGCGACACTAATATGCAGGGGTCGTACCTGCTTCTTTCTACTGCTTCTTCCAGGTAGTGGAAAACAAACCAACAAACAAACAGCACCAATAACAACAAAAAAAGTCAAACAAGTGTTGATATATTTACTTTACTTATTTTGCATTAGCAAAAAATCTCTTTACCACCAAAAAAATAATAAATAATTCATCACTCCATATGGTGGAGATATTGAGGTATTTTATTTATTTCTGATCAGTAGAACAGTATTAATGTTAACAATGTCATTTTAAACTCATAAATTACTTTCTCTCAAGCAACGTTTCTATTTTTCTTATTTTCACTTTAAAAGTGAAAAATAAAAATACATACTCTCATATAAATCTTCTTAATTGTTAATTAGGTCGCTAATCAAAAGAAATTTGTAAGAAGAAAATAAAATGTTGACGTTTTGCAATTATTTTCTACTGCAAATAATACATAAACACACTACTTACGGTTAAAGTGGCTTTCAAACTCTTTTTCTGCCATTAAGGCATGAACTGACTGCAGAATCAGTGTATTTTATGTGATATATTGCCACATTATCTACTTCAGTGCTTCCATTTAGTTTGGGTCACTTACATTTCATTATACAGTACCTTGGCTGAGTGCAATAAAAAAAAAAGTTTATTGCAACTGCAAGCTCCTAATTAAACATCAGCTGTAAACTGAGCTACTCATTACAGATTATATATATAAAAAGATTATATTCTTTGGAATCACTCTATCATGCGACATGATTAATGTATATGTGTCCTAGTAAATAGCGGTTGATGTGCTATATATACATAATGGATATGATTAGCTTTTTATTGAGATTCAAGACATCAAAAATAAAAGGATACATAGATTTCACATTCAGTAATCTTGTAAAATATGATATAAGCATGTATATCCATACACTGATAACATATGCAGAAATACAATTTTTGTTCTTTGCTATGTTCTTAGCTTCTGTCACTGTGGCTGCAGACACACTTAAACTTATAAATATTCATCCAAAGTAATTTTAACCTCATACTGGTTAACAAAAAAAGTTATTTAAGTCACTTAAAATTTTCTGTTTCCTACAAACAGAAGAGACAGTGCTAGGACACTGCTCTTTCAGAAAGCACAGAAAGAACATTTGCTACTTGGAGACTTTAGATAGATGTCATGAAGGGTATCTTAGAAATGGGACTATGATTTCATATACAGAAGACTCTCTTTAAGTGGACCACTGGAAAATTCATTTGGCCTTCACTAATACAATAAGCATACTGATTATGTAGTTTTCCTGTTTAAGAAAATCTAGTCAGTGTGGAGAGGAAGTTAGAAAAGCTTGAACCAGTGGAGTTGCATGCCCTAAAACTGTGACTTGTATGTTGAAGAAAAGGAAAATAATAATAATTATTTTCACCTTTTTTCCATCTTTCTTATTTTTGTACCCCACTCAATTATTCAGTATAATTGTGAGATCACACAGAGAACCATTTTCAGTAATTGTTGTGATTTCAAAAAATATGTTTTGTGCTTCATGGTTTATAAGGCTTTATATATATATATACATATATTCCTCAATGTTGTGAATACTTTATTATGTAATGGAAGGTAGATCAGTTACAGAACTATGTACTGAGGAAAGACCAATAAAAGAATCCCAAATGAGATCCATGAATAACCCAATTTCATTTTAGTCCTTGTCAGTGATGTTGTATGTTGCTCTGTGTGGATCTCTATATCGAAAGAGATCATTCTCCTTCAGACCTTTCAAATATCTGATGGGGAAGTATCCAGCTAAAAAACATTTGAATTAAGTTTTCAAAGTCAGGATGGATTAATCTCAATCATCATATGCAAAACTACAAATATACTATTTCCCATACACTACCATGAAAGTCTGTAATTTTAAGATGTGACTATAGAATTTGCTTTGCACAAATGTGATCACCCCAAATTGCATAACTTCAAGCTAACAAAAAAGTGTTAAATATTTACTCTCTAAAAATCAGCAAGATGTCATTTTTTAAAAAACAAAATAGCAACCAAAACAAAACAAAAACAAAATCAAACAAACATATCTACCATGTGTTTGCAGTCTCTCTCTCACGGAAAAAATGTTGTAAAAGACAACAGATTGACAATGGCAGCTGCTGCATGGACTGAAAATTAGAGAATGGTGTCATTTGTAATATATATATATATTAATGAAAAATTAAACCAAAATAAACTAGATGTCCTAGGCATTCTTTTTAAAAATAATTTGTCTTTCTATCTTATTATTTAAAACTAGAAATGCAGGCAGAAGACAGGAACATATGCTGCGAAGAGCCTGGAATTACAAAAAACAATAATGGAAGAAGTATTTATTTTTAGCATTTCATACAGAGATGAGAAAAGGATAGACACGTACATATTCACACATGTACATTTATGTACACGAACTCAAAAAGAACATATTCATACATTTATACTCACACCTAGATTCTTGCTTATACATTAAGATACACAAAAAATAAAGGCACAAACATACAAATATTGTATTTATAAACTAATACATGGAGGTGTTAAATTTTCAGATAGATATTTTCATTTACTTTACAGCAACACACACAAAACTAACTAGATAGTATTCTGAGAATTTTTTTCCCAGCTTTATACTTTTTTTTTATTTTACTTTTTAATTCAGTAACTTATAAGAATAATTTATATAATTTATTTGTCTTCATATTGGTCAAATGTTTCATGTTTCGACCTATTCTGCTGAAAGTACAGAGAAGTCTTTTCTTATAACAAATCAGTGCCATTCAGTGTAATTTCCACACTTAAAGGCAGAAAATCTCCTTCAACGAAAATCTAATCTTTTTTTTTTTTTTCCCTGAACACTTCTAGCAACTTAAAGGTTGCCTGAAAGTTATTTATTTTTGTTAGATAAGTTAACGAGAAGAACCATTATTATTCTGCTCCCAAGTAATGTAGAATAACTGCCTGGGTTTAAGTAGATAATGCTAGTATTTAAGAGCTAATAATTATTTTGTAAAAATATATTAAAAAGTCTATTAAGTGTTATTCATTATGGTATCATTTTAAATGTGGATTGTTGTTGGCTGTTTTTTGTTGTCATCATTGTTTTTTTTCCAAAAATTTAAAAAAAGCTGGAATTTAGGGAAAACATCATTTCAATTCTCTTATTTTCATACCACATTCATTTTGTGTACTGTATGAATAAACTGTTCTACATTAATGCAATGTGCTTCCTTCCCCACCTCACCGTCCAAAATTTTCTTTCCTAAATAAAGTACTGAAAATCTTATTTATTCTTAATTAAATATAAATGGCCTCTTCAAACAAAAAAAAAGCATCAAAATTTTTTGAAACATCCTGTAAGTTATTAATGGAGAAGGTCATTGCCTAAAAAAACTCATAAGGCTTAGTCCCAGTTGTAACCCAGTTTTGTGCTTCTAATAGTAAATTAAATGAGGGAACTAAGAGGGAATAATAAATTAAACAAATCATACCTCTTGTCTATCTGTGCTACCAGAATACTATTGTTCATACAGGGAAGCCACTATGAACTTACACTGCAGTTGCATTTAGTCATGGTGTCACGTACAATGCCAGTCATAAATCAGAAACCTTGATCTCTTCTGTGTATGGTTTAAACTTTTGCCTGTCTATCTGTTTTCAATACAGCTGCTCAGGTGATCAAAAATTGCAAGATGATAACCTGCACATGTTCTGCTTATTGCTACAACAATGCTTTATCAGCAACTAGAAGCCCAGCAACAGCAGCACAAAGATTGTTTCCTCTATTCTGAAACATTCTTTCAATCACTGAAGCTGTTTATTTTTACACAAAATATGTTCCAAGTTTACATTTCTACCTTACCCCTTGTGAAGAACATGTGAGAACAAATCATTTCAGTGGTGTGTTTTCTATTCTTGTGTTTTAGCAGACACTGTTGAGCATTACTACAGTGTGTATAATTGTTCTTGGCAAGACTTGCAGACTAGACATGGAGGATGAGGGGGCCAGACTGCATGCTGTCTTGTGGGTTGTTTTTCTTGAGCTGTTTTCTCATCAGTGGTGTCAAAGTAGCAGGACGGAGTCTGTTCATGAAGTTGGTTATAGGACAGATGATCTTTGCTGCCTAAATTCCAGTAGTGAACCCAGGAATCAGTGGCCAAATAATGAAGTTTCTGGCTTCAGGGGTTGTCAGTGAACCCACAGAAAATGCTACTTGTGCAGACAACAGGGCACTGGGCACAGTGAAAGAGAGAGGGTGGCTGGTAGTTGGGGACATGTGGAGCATTTGACAATGCCTTTATGGTAGCGCTTCACTATGGAAAATAAGACAGGCTGAGAGATGCCTGCAGAGAATAATCTTTTTCTGCCCATGTTATAACTTCGATTGTCACACAGCACGAAATTTACTGTCTCCAACCTGCTCCTTTTCTATCTCTCTCTTTTTTTTTTTTTTTAATCCCAGAAACAGCTAAGAGATTGAACAGTTTGAAATAGACACAATTGCACCCAGAAAAAATCCTCCAGATAAAGGCCAAAATGAAAGCAAATACATAGAGGCAGGAAAATATTTTCACATCTTTGCTGAGAGAAAGGAGAGAGGGGAGCTGAGATTGTTCACACACTTCAATCCCAGCCCTGTTAGGTGTGTTTTAACTCTTTATTTTCCTGCACCTTTACCATTTTTTCTCTCAGGAGCACCAGGGAGCCTTTTGCTGTCTCAGGTTCTCCTCATCGCCCTTTATCTTGACTTTGTCTCGTCATTCCAACCACCGTCTTGTTCTTTGAGATATGTTTCGTTTTCTGCATGAATTCCTTTGGATGGGCATTTCAAACTGTGATTTCTAAGCTTGATCTCACACTGTAGATCCTGTTATCTCAGTAAAAAGCTTCAAAGTTCAAAGTGAGTTGGATGAACAATAATTTAAAAGCAGTGTAAAGTCTAAGCATGCCCTGAGTGGGAGCAGTTCAGAAAAAAAGAAATAAAAAAATCAGATTTTTACTTGTTTTCATATGGAGAAAGAGCAATTAAATATCAAGATGTCTGTTTGGGGATAAACATTATAGACAGTTATTAAGAAGTCTAAGAAGTGCATGTAGCTGTAGTTCTGTACTTAAACAGTTGCAATGGGGCTGTTGCCACTTGTAGCCCCAAGGCTTTCTTTGCCAGCAAAGATTTTTCCAATACCATTGACTGACAAACATAGCAGAGTAATAGACTTCAGGCCAAACATCCTTAGCAGAAGAGGCAGAGATTAACTAGTATTTTATTCATAGCTATGTGAAGTAATTGGATAATGTCAATGGCATGAGGCCTAGTGAAAGGAACTAGGAGATATTTCCTTAGTTCTCAGTGATGTCTGTTCTTTCCTCCACTCAGAGCCTCTGGTGCAACTGCCATGCCCTGTTACATGGTGATTTTTGTTGGTCATTCCAGCACTGATAGAAATACACATGCAGAATCTTTGCTTTTCTGTTGACATGGATTGCATTGTTATTCAAGATTTGCCAATAATTCACCTGAACAGAATGTAATTTTGTAATTCTATAATTCTGTAATTACAGAAGTAATTTACTCCTACATCCAGAAGAATAAATTCTCCGTTGGTATTTAAAAGTGTATCTTTAACAATCTGGTCAGTGTTTCTGCAGCTTGTGGGAAGATAACTGAGTTTTCCTTTGTTGCTACATTATTCCTCCAGGTGGGTACTAAGGATACTACAGGCAGAGGAACAACATCTGAACTTTTCTAAAACTTATGCTGGAGTAAGGGATAATTCATTTTACCCAACGTGAGATGTCTGAAAGTTAGATGTTTAGCATAAACTCATGCTCTGTGCCCTTTCTATAGACAGAGGACAGGAGAAAAGCATGTTCAAGTTTCTTTCTTTAGAACCCCTATTCCGTCTTACTGTTCCATACTGAAGACCGTGCTGAAATGAAAAGGACTGCTCTCCTGAGCTGTCTTTGCTCTTCAGAAACTGTACAGTATTGACTCCCTATCCACATTTTAAAGTGCCAAAATTAGAGAAATGAATCAGAGAATGGTTTGTGTTGCAGGTGGCCTTAAAGATCATCTAATTCTAAACCCTTGCCATGCAGACAGACACCTCCCTGCAGACCAGGTTGCCCAAAGCCCCATCTATCCTCAACCTGAGCACTTGCAAGGAGTGCAGCATCCGCAACTTCCGTGGGCAACGTCTTCCAATGNGAACCAATGACACAAAGGAAAATGTTGAGCATTCACCTCTTATCCTTGGATGGAAACAGAAAAAGAGCAAAGGGGGAGAGGTTGCCTTATTAAAGTATCAGTTCAAAACTGCATTATAACTGTCTTTACTGAAGGAATATGCAGTGCATGGTATTGCATTGCATTGCAGACTTGGTCCTGTCATTATCCTTCCTGAGGACTGACTGAATTGATTGATGGCTCCTGTTTAGACCATTGTGTTACAGTTTATTTTGCTATGGAAAACAAAGTTTGGTGGCAGAGAGTATGGTACATTATTATCTTTCCTTCAAACCAATCTTGAATGTTCTCAGGATGATCCTATTCCTACCTTCTTCCTAGAGCATTCTGTATTGTAATTGTCAGAGTGATATACTGGACTAAATGGATATTTCATCTGACTCAGTATAGCTATTCATATTATGTTATAGCAAAAGACCAGAGTAATAGACAACCAGTGTGGTTGTATTTGAATGTGGAAGATATTTGGTGATTATTTTCCAAGAGTAAATACAATTCTCTTAGAGAGAGTGAAACACAAAAAACTCAGAGGCATTAAAGGTACATATAGAAAAAAACAGAAGCCTGTTTCTATCTGCATCCAATACTGTTGACAAAAGAGAACTGGATTTGAACAAGTTATGACACAATTTTCCTTTTGTAAAAGTCTTTTCATTCAGTTCAGCTCTGAAAGTGGCTTTTTTACAAATTTCTCTTCTTTTTGTACGCTAAGTAACCCCCTTTCCTGCAGGTAAACTGACGTAGCGAGGAAAGAGTACATGTATTTTTGTTTATCTGTTCAAATTGTCTTCCTTTCTGTTCTTAAGTTACATTTTAGCAGAGTGAAAGCAATTAAACCTTAATTGTCCAAGCTTTCAAGCCCGTATGGCTGTACTTTCATGAATCTATTTCTTTTGGGAATAAACTAATTCTTAGTCACACTGCTTAACAGATAAATGCAATTCTTTAGGTTAATCTTGTTTTATTATTAAGCCACATGCAGATGCTTGCCTTATTTCAGAACTGCAGGCTTTTCCCTGGTTAAATATCTTTTATATGATGAAAATAACCATGATTTGCAGAAAAGAAAGACAGTTTGCAAATTCTAAGGAACAAAATGGAAAAGAGGAACAAAACATCTATCACTATTTTCTCAGTTCTTGTGATTCAGACGAAGAAAATCACCATATACTTGTAGTTAATAACATTTGTTATAATGACACAGAAGACATGTAGCTCTCTGTCTTCCATTGTGGTTTTTTTGTTTGTTTGTANCCCCTATTCCGTCTTACTGTTCCATACTGAAGACCGTGCTGAAATGAAAAGGACTGCTCTCCTGAGCTGTCTTTGCTCTTCAGAAACTGTACAGTATTGACTCCCTATCCACATTTTAAAGTGCCAAAATTAGAGAAATGAATCAGAGAATGGTTTGTGTTGCAGGTGGCCTTAAAGATCATCTAATTCTAAACCCTTGCCATGCAGACAGACACCTCCCTGCAGACCAGGTTGCCCAAAGCCCCATCTATCCTCAACCTGAGCACTTGCAAGGAGTGCAGCATCCGCAACTTCCGTGGGCAACGTCTTCCAATGACTCACAGGGGAGAATTTCTTCCTAATATCTAATATAAATCTATCCTATTCTAGTTTGTCCTGTCACTTATCCTGTCACTACACTCTCTGATAGTCTCTTTCCGTCTTTCCCTTTAAATAATGGAAGCCTGCAAGCTGTCTCCACAGCCTTCTCCAAGCTAAAAAAACCCAGTATTTTTCAGGCTTTCTCCACTGAATAGGTTCACTAGCCTAATTATCTATCTCTTCTGGACTCCTAAAGCAGAACTATGTTGAAAACTGATCACAAGGATGCACAGTGAGGTTAATGACTGCTAATTACTGTAGACTCTGTGTAGCCCAAGTTAGACACTTCAGCTCAGGCTTTAGGTGCTGTCCATGACATCACTGTTAGAAAGTCTATCAAGAAGTTGTTCAGTCATTCTTTTTTTAAAAAAAATTTCTATTTCTTTCTTTCCCTTTTGTTCTTTTCTTCCCCCGCTCNTTCATATTATGTTATAGCAAAAGACCAGAGTAATAGACAACCAGTGTGGTTGTATTTGAATGTGGAAGATATTTGGTGATTATTTTCCAAGAGTAAATACAATTCTCTTAGAGAGAGTGAAACACAAAAAACTCAGAGGCATTAAAGGTACATATAGAAAAAAACAGAAGCCTGTTTCTATCTGCATCCAATACTGTTGACAAAAGAGAACTGGATTTGAACAAGTTATGACACAATTTTCCTTTTGTAAAAGTCTTTTCATTCAGTTCAGCTCTGAAAGTGGCTTTTTTACAAATTTCTCTTCTTTTTGTACGCTAAGTAACCCCCTTTCCTGCAGGTAAACTGACGTAGCGAGGAAAGAGTACATGTATTTTTGTTTATCTGTTCAAATTGTCTTCCTTTCTGTTCTTAAGTTACATTTTAGCAGAGTGAAAGCAATTAAACCTTAATTGTCCAAGCTTTCAAGCCCGTATGGCTGTACTTTCATGAATCTATTTCTTTTGGGAATAAACTAATTCTTAGTCACACTGCTTAACAGATAAATGCAATTCTTTAGGTTAATCTTGTTTTATTATTAAGCCACATGCAGATGCTTGCCTTATTTCAGAACTGCAGGCTTTTCCCTGGTTAAATATCTTTTATATTATGAAAATAACCATGATTTGCAGAAAAGAAAGACAGTTTGCAAATTCTAAGGAACAAAATGGAAAAGAGGAACAAAACATCTATCACTATTTTCTCAGTTCTTGTGATTCAGACGAAGAAAATCACCATATACTTGTAGTTAATAACATTTGTTATAATGACACAGAAGACATGTAGCTCTCTGTCTTCCATTGTGGTTTTTTTGTTTGTTTGTATTTTTAATGTTAATAAGTGAATTTTTTGAAATGATGTCACATTATTCATTATTATATCCTATCCTATCCTATCATATTCTATTCTGTTCTGTTCTGTTCTATTCTATTCTAAAGAAGGGAAGTCTACTTCTATAAAATCAAATTCTGGAACCTGGTAAGGGAAGAATCTGACACTGTAAGAATCCAGACTGAATAAATTTGGCTACATCATCTATAGGGACAACGCATAGGCAGAAGTTTTTCTTGTTTTAAGTATTGACAATATGCTTAAATCAATGCCAAACAAACAACAAAGAACAAGCATCCAGGAAATTAAACCATGATGATAACTTTGTCTCCTCTAAACAATTTTGTCAGGAAAAAAGAAAGGAGAATCTTCCTTATAAGACCGTATCAGGAATTTATTTTAGAGGATATTATTTGCAGTACATCATTAACATTGATTCTTGCCTGGTTTTGACATAGGTTTTACAGAAAAGAGTGTCTCAATATCATTTTTAAAGAAGTTCTGACACTTATTTATCCAAAAATTATAATGAAGTCAAATAACCTCTAAAAGATGTTCTACTATTGCAGCTAACAATGATTTTCAAAGGACTAACTCAGAAAATCTGAAAAGTAATCAAAACTTAGCAAACTTCTGTTATATATGAGTATTGAAACAAAGGTGACAAGCCAATAAAGCTTTCACACCACAAGAAATGAGAAAGTGCAGTGCAAGACCATGGTGTAGTGGTACCTGAGAGGAATCTATCAAGGCTTTTCAGCTTTTCAGTAAGACAGCTCAAACATCATTTCTTTTACTATTTAGCAGTGGTCTATTTTACCCTGTAAATGAGATGGGAACAGAGAGACTGAAAGGAAGAAATTGAAGTGGTATCCTGATGAGTAATATTCAATACGGATGCTTCATTTTAGAACACTGCCTTCTCATTTTCTGTACATTACTTGATGCACAAAAGTGTAATTTAGGTATAAATAAAAACTTTTTTAGGCCTAGATTCCCTAAAGATAGGAAAATGCAATTCTAGATATCTTAAGCATGCAAACTATACCAAGTTTTGAAGTTTGTGTGCAGAGTAATTCAGTGTAAGAAGTTTCTAGTTATGTTATATTTTCCACATTTTATTTTCCCATTAAATCAGTCAACAGATCAAGCACATTTGGAAGGAAACTTTGGTAGGAGGCTACATTGGAAAGGAACCTCTGATTCTATAGGTACATCAACAAGAAAAGGAAAGTCCAAGAAGGTGTACCTCTGCGAGTGAGGAATACAGGCAGACTGGTAACAAAAGAAAAGGAGAAGGCTGAGGTACTCAACAGTTTTTTTGCCTTAGTCTTCTCTGGCAACTGCTCTTCACACAACCCTCAAGCAGATAGTTCAGAAGGTGGGGACTGGGGGAGCAGTGTCTCTCCTTCTGATAACAAAGAACAGATTCATGACTGCACGAAGAACCTGAACAACATCCCAGAGTCCTGAGGGAACTGGCAGATGTAGTTGCCAAGACACTCTTTATGGTATTTTAAAGTCATGACAGTCAAATGAAGTCCCTCATGACTGGAAAAAATGCAACGTCACAATTGTTTTTAAGAAGTGTAAAAAGGATTACCCAGTGAACTACCAACCTGTCAGCCTCACATCTGTACTGGGGAAGATCATGGAACAAATCCTCCTGGAAGCTGTTCTAAGGCACATGGAAGACAGCGAGGTGATACAGGACAACCAGCATGGCGTCACAAAGGGCAAGTCCTGCCTTACCAACCTAGAGGCCTTCTATGATGTTCTAACTGCAACAATGAACAAAGGAAGAGACACTCATGTCGTATATATGGACTTCAGTATGGCCTTTGACATAGTCCCCCACAACATTCTTCTCCATTACATGAAAGATTTGATGAGTGGACTGTTTGATGGATAAAGAACTGGTTGCAAGGTTGCACTCAGAGAGTAGTGGTCAATGGCTCAATATTCGGATGGAGATCAGTGATGAGTGGTGTCCCTCAGCAGTCAGTACTGAGACCAATGTTCTTCAACATCTTCATCAATGACATTGACAGTGGGATGGAGTGCAACTTCAGAAAGCTTGCAGATGACTCCAAACTGTGTGATGCAGTCATCACACCTGAGGGACTATCAATACAAGCTGGGAGATGAAAGGATTGAGCACAGCTCTGCTGAAAATTGCTGAGGGATACTACTGGAAAGCAAGCTGAACATGAGCCAGCAATGAACCCTTGCAGCCCAGAAAGCCAACCATATCCTTGGCTGCATCAAAAGAAGTGTGGCCAGCAGGTCAAGGAAGGTGATCCTGCCCTTCTACTCTGTGCTGGTGAGACCTCACCTGGAGTACTGCATCCAGATGTGGAGTGCAGGAGACACATGAATCTGATAGAATGCATCCAGAAGAGGACTACAAAAATTATCCAAGAGATGGAACACCTCCCCTATGAGGACAGGCTGAGAAAGATGGGATTGTTCAACATGGAGAAGAGAAGGCTTCAGGGAGACCTAATTGTGGCCTTTCAATATCTAAAGGGGGGCTATAGAAAACAGCGTCAGACCCTTTAGTGGGTTCTGTGGTGATAAGACAAAAGGAAATCATTTCGAATGATAAGAGGGGAGATTAGATTAGATAGAAAGAAAAAGGTTTTTACAATAAGGCCAGTGAAGCACTGGAACAGGTTGCCCAGAGAGATGGCGGAAGCATTCAAGGTCAGGCTAGACCAGTCTCTGAGCAACCTGATCTAGCTGTAGATGTCCCTGCTCATTGCAGGGGGATTGGACTAGATGACTTTTAAAAATCTGTTCCAACTCAAATGATTCTATGATTTCACTGCAGCTAAAACTTTTTTTCAGCACTTTGCTCAAGCAGCTTCCATACACACATGCTAACATGCTAAGTACATGCTAACACATTGACAGTTACATAAAATTAGCAGCTTTTCTCCAGCTCTTGTTGCACATCTCTTCTAGGCACTGCTACCTTGTAAAGATGCTGGCAGCATGTCCCTGAGATGGATATCTCACCAATACCACCTACTTCCACAGAAGCTAATGCCAATATGTCTCATGAGAGATAAGACATCTTCTGTTTCTTTTCTTCTTATCTTATTTTAAAAAAAAAATATTTTTATTATTATTTTTTAAATCAAGTGGGGGAACTGATTTGAGAGGCAGCAACTCTTGCCTAGCTCTCAGAAATCATAGAATCATAGAATCATAGAATGGTTCAGGTTGGAAGGGACCTTAGAGATCATCTTGTTCCAACCCCCCTGCCATGGACACCACTCACTAGACCACGTTGCCCAAGGCACCATCCAGCCTGGCTTTGAA
>WBMW01006241.1:16730-37452 GCA_013396635.1 Penelope pileata | reverse complement strand
ATTGGTAACAGGGCTGGAAAGGCATGTCTGGCGAGGAGAGGAGGAGAGGCTGAGGCACTCGGGTTGTTCTGTCTAGGGAAGAGGAGGCTGAGATGTGACCTCATTGCTCTCTGCGGCTCCCCGAGGAAGGGAAGCAGAGGCACGTGCTGGGGCTTTGCTCCTGGGAACTGATGGCAGGATGCATGGAATGGAACAAAGCTGTTCCAGGGAGTTTCAGACTGGGCATTAGGAAACATTTATTCACTGTGAAGGTGGTCAAACACTGGAACAGGCTTCCTGGAGAGGTGGTTGATGCCCCATGCCTGTCAGTGTTCAAAAGGCATTTGGACAATGTCATAAATAATATGCTTTGACTATTGGTTAGCCCACACGTGATCAGGCAGCTGGACTAGATAATCTCTGGAGGTCCCTTCCAACCTCTCCTCTCCATCCCTCCACTTTCCGCCCCTTTCCTGCTCTTCATATGCAACTCCAATTATGTTATACAGAAGAAGATGAAAGTGATTGAAAAATAAGGGGTGTTCTAATTGTGGGCAGTCTCTTGGTTCTACTGTATGATTTCTTTTAATACCAGACCATGTTTTAGATTTTCTATGTATTTAAACAGACAAATCAACTGAAAATGCTACCCTGGCTGCTGAACAGTTGGGATTTAGAGAATGAAGCTTGTCTTTGAGTAATTTTGACAGTACTTTATTGTGTTGCTTAATGTTTTGGTATTTAGTACATATTGTCTTTTCTGAAAATTAATAAAATTAGTATAATATAATAATAATAAAATACTCATAACATCTCTTTCATTGATATTCTCCGCCAGAGGCAGACTAGGCCCAACAAGATATTTTTTGTACTTTATCCAGAACTAGATATGAGTGAGTTGTAAATGGTGTTCATGAGACAAGTGATTGTGGTGACAGATTATGTTTGCAGCCATCTGCTTTTCTTCTGTGTCCACAGCAGTGCAAGAAAAATATGTAACAAAGGAGTCAAACTACTGTAGATGACATAACACTCATTGCAACGAAAATTTTTTGACATAATCAGAGTGTTTGGAAATGACCTAGCCTTATGAGCTGCTGCAGATACATCTCACGTGGTTTGAAATCTCCTTCCCCACATCAGCTCCCGGGTTATAGAGGATACATCTTTCATGGCAGAATACATTACAAGAAACATGCATGACAGACTATCATACTAGACATGCGTGGCCTTACTCTGTCAGTTGCCTAGATTTAAAATAATTTTTTTTTTTTTGCCTCTACAGGTTAGTAAGAATTCAGTTTTTTATTTGTGGACCTGACAATGACAATAACAAACGATTTGGTGAGAATGAGCAGTAGCTTACATACATAAATATTTTCAAGGTCTTGTCAAAATTGTAAACTTTCTTCAAGAAAATATTTGCCCTAAGAAGTTAGATCATCTTGTAACATAAAGCCTGCAGCACATAGAAAATCTGGTGATGGGTAGCTGTAAGTGAGAACAGATTGTTAAGACAAGTCTGCAATCAGATGGAGAGATTCCTGAACTGCCTAGGGTGTAAAGAGGATAATAAATCAATAATTTTCTGTTGCAGTTTTTATTCTGTTCAGTGCTGAACCCTGATGATTAAAAAGTAAGGCACATCACTGCCTAATCAAAGCCTGTAAAACTCACTGAAATTAAAACTTTCCATGATACCACCATGAGTTATATCATCTGCACAGAACAAATAGTATTCATAGGAAACCTAAAATACTTTAAAATCTATGCAAAACAAACGCAAATGATTTTAAATGAACCATTTATTTCTAGATATTATTAATTCTTTATACTTTTCTAAAACTCTGTCCTGGTTTTGACTGAAGTAGAGTTTATTTTCTTCATAGTGGCTGGTATAGTGCCATGTTTTGGATTTAGGATGAGAATACTGTTGGTCACATATTGATGTTTTAGTTGTTGTTGAGCAGTGCTTACATAGAGCCAAGGATGTTTCAGCTTCTCACGCTGCTCTGCTATTGAGCACGTAGGGGTGCACAAGGAAGGGGAAGGAGACAGAACCAGGACAGCTGACCCAAACTGGCCAAAGGGATAGTCCATACCACATGGTGTCATGCTGAACACTGAACAGTAACACTGGGAAGAGTTGGCTTTGGGAACACTGCTTTAGGGCTGGTTGAGCATTGGTTGGCAGGTGGTAAGCAATAGCATTGTGCATCACTTGTTTATTCTTCTTATTTTCCCTTTCTTTTCTGTCCTGTTAAACTGTCTTTATCTCAACCATGAGTTTACCTTTCCTTTTTCGCAGTTCTCCCCCATCCCACTGTGAGTGGGGAGTGCGTGAACGGCTATGTGGTGGTTAGCTGCCTGCCAGGTTAAACCACAACAGTGTGTTTGGCACCCAAGACGGAACTGAAAGGGTTGAGATAATGACAGATCTGAGCAGAGTGTGTTGGAACAAATTTGTTACAAGCATTAGTTCAGTTTAATTGTTCCTGGTCACAATGTCAGTTTATTTGTTCACAATGTTGTTTTATTTGCTTTCAGAGCTGTTTTTCTTAAATCCGTTCTTGTTTTTCATCTCTAGGGTCTGAGCTAAGTTTGTTTATGGTTTTGCCAGTTTGTATATAGCATGTGCTCATGTTACACTGACCATGAACTTAATCCAGTAGTTGTACTCAGTACAGCCATCATTCTCACACTTCAGGAACCTTAGCAGAGGTGATTGCCGAACCTAGCTGGCAGAATTGATTATTTCACTGCTCTCCATCATCTTTGACAGGTCTTGGAGAACGAGAGAAGTGCCTGAAGACTGGAGGATAGCCAGTGTCACTCTGGTCTTCAAAAAGGGCAAGAAGGAGAATTCGGGAAACTACAGGCCAGTCAGCCTCACTTCAGTCCCTGGAAAGGTGACGGAACAGCTTGTTCTGGATGCCATCTCCAAGCAACTGTGAAAGAAGAAGTTTATCAGGAGCAGAACCCATCTGTAGTGGAGTGAAAAGGGGATCCCAAGAGCTAACTTTATTGGAATCTGAAGTGAGCCTGACTGAGAATCAATGGCAAAAGCAACCAATTGTGTTTGTCAAAGAGACTCTATGTTTCCGTGGCATAGACTACCCCAGAAGGGGGTACTTCAAGGACCCTAAAGGGTACTAGTGGGCTTTTGGTATAGCTGCCTTGGAGACTATAGCAGCTGTCTACCTTGCCCAGTCTCTCAGAGGATCCTTCTGATGTGGGCTTGCTAAAAGTAGAACAGCAGGTAATGATTGCTGCTACAACACTGGCAGCGGTGTTGCACAAACTGAGACTCCCTGATCCCCATCTGTAAACTGATTTGTCAACTGAAGGGCCAAGGAATAATGAGCAAGGCTTGCTTACTCTTTGATAGTTCCATATAGTCAGTGCAGAAGTCCAGTGGAGAGTGGAGATTAACAGTGGACTATTGTGGCCTGAATGAAGTCACACCACCACTGAATGCTGCCATGGTGAACATGCTAGACCTTCAATATGAATTGCTGTCGAAGGCAACCAAGTGGTACGCCACAGCTGTTACTACCAATGTGTTTTTCTCACTCCCTTTGGCATCAGAGTGCTGGCCACAGCTTGCTTTTACTTGCAGGCGTGCAGTACATATGGAATTGACTGCCCCAGGGGTGGAAACAAAGCCCTATCATTTGACACAAGCTGATCCAGACTTCACTGGACTGGAGGAAAGCTCCTGAACACCTGCAATACATTGATCACACCATTTTGTGTAGCAAGATAGCAGAAAAAGTATTTGAGAAAGAGAAAAAAATAATCCAAATTTTTCTGAAAGCTGATTTTGCCATAAATCAAAGAAAGATCAAGGGGCCTGAACAGGAAATTCAAGGCTTCAGTCACTGAGTAGTAAGCAGTTGCATTATACGTTACTTTCTTACATATATTCATTTTTTTTAATATATATATACAAAATAAGTGATATTATTTTTATTTTTGCTTCCTTTTCTGTCCTATCAAATTCTATTGATCTCAGCTCATAAGTTTTACCTTTTCTTAATTCTCTTTTCCACCTAGCTCAGGGCAGGATGGTGAGCAAACAGCTGTATCATTAGCTGTCTGCCAGGTTAAACCAAAATAGGCTCCCTTTGAAAAATTTGAGACAGCATTATTTCTGCTTTATCTTTTTACTTTCTCACATTAGTCTTATCATTTTCCAGTGTATACCATAAAAATTATTCCTTTTGCTTCTTTAAGTTTTCAGGCATTAATAGCATGGATATTTAGTTCAGTCTGTATTTGTTCACAATCCTAAATCACTCTGTTCAAAACACACTCCATCATCAATCATATATATTCCTTTTCCTGAAAATGATATCATTTATCCTTGGTACTTTTGTGAGTTCTTTGAAGTGACTTAATGCCTTGTCATTGGTTAGATGGTGTGTATATATACCTTTAAATTCTTCTGTGTTATGATACCAAGAAAAGAGAAATCAGTCAAACGAGAAGTGGAGCACAGCCCTCTTGGTGAAGGTTAGGCTACTGATATACTGAGACTAATGTGCATCTTGGCATTTTTATGTCTTTCCAGTCCTCTTATTTCATACTGCAGTGACAAGGATTGCATTCTTGCTAAAGTACCATACAGATCCTAGCAAAATGGTGTCTTGGTCCATGACTGGAGCTCCTAAGAATTTCAGTAATAGAAATTATAATAAATGTTTGTAATGAGAGAAACTGTGTGTTGTTTTTGAAACAACTCTATTTGGAACACATGGTGAAGTTTCATGTCTTTGTTCCAATCAAGTGGTACATATAAATAAATAGTAATTCCACTGAAGTCTCCTGTCTGTCTTATAACTAATTCAATTCAAATCCATTCAGTTACACTAGTGTATAACATTTTGTTTATATCCTCCTTCTTCAGTGTACTCCTAAAATACTGAACGTATTCTATCACGCCTTTGCCTGAGAAAAACCCAGAAAAAAATCCCCCCCAAATTTAAATTGGATCAAAAGCTCATAAATCAGTCTACCCTGGAAGAATTAGCAAACTTATTGACTAACATATACTGTTCAGAGCAATCAGCCTCTTTAATCTCTGTTCTCTGTCATAGAAGAATGCTAACTATCATTTTTTATTACATTCTCATGATAACATAGTCATGCTGAGCCATCTTGTTTCAGAAAACATATGTACAATGATTTTATATTGATTAGTGATGATTACTTGCTATGGTTGACTTCACAGGTTGGCGATTTTTGGCTTTAATCTCAAAATAGACAGCAGTTTTGGAGAAATTATTTTGATTCCTTACCTTTATAGTAACTGTCTGATGCTCCCAGTCATCCATATTCTAGCAACTTTTCTTGAAGAACGAAAAGGATGCTAAATCCTGGATGTACCCAAGGGAATTTCTCAGTTGAATTAGTTTCATGCAACTATTTCAAGATCAATTTAAAACTGTTTTTAACTCAGAGAAAAATTTGTTATGTATACTTTCAAGTACGTTCTCTCTCACCTCAGTAAAGGCAGCCAACAGTCAAATGCAATGTTTTTTTTGTCTTTCTTGGTGTCTTCCAGCATCATGGCTCTGTTTGCAGGTGGATATCGTCAATGGCATTACACTGCACTTGAGCAGTGCAGCTTCCCTGGGCTTCTTAATATATTAGGGTACCTCAAAAACCTTTTCGCTTCTGGAAACTTCTGTACTAACAATGTTAAGTAGCAGATGTTTCAGAAATACACTAAACAACAGTAGCTCTTGACTCTACATGGGAAAGTAGCAGAACAGACACCAGTCAATTTTCCCCCTTCATGGCAAACACAGACAAATATTAGTTTGATAAATGTCTATGCAGTATTCATTATTTTAATAAATCTACAGTCTTTCCTGTTTAAAGCATTAGCTGTACAGGAAGAAGTACTTAGAAGTTCAGCTTCAGTTATGTTACATTGTTATCTTGAGCGGAATGAGGCCCTGCACTCTGTTTCTGACTCCTGCCACTAAGAGCTCTTTGTAGATTCTGCAAGTAGTCTACTAGTACTAACCTCCTTAAAATAACAAATCTTAGATAAACCCGAGTCTAACCGAAGGTTTAGACAGGAGCATAACAAGAGTATCAGGAAGAATGGGTTGTGAAAGGAATGGATTTGTGGTTTGTAGCTGTATACTGAGAAAGACAAGTCTGCTTGTCTTGCCAAGACAGTGTTTTCTTAAATATAGCACCCACCAATACATGATGATTTTATATTATGCTACTCTACCATGATTACTGAAATATGAGTAAACACATGGCAGCTAATTTAGCTTTTGTTTTTGACATCTACTAAAGGCAGTGAGATAGAGTAAATAGTGAGAGCACTAAAAAAATCACCTGGTGAAACTGTGAACACCTACCAGTGCGCAGGTACTGGTGCAAAATATTAGACCACATAGGGGATCCTGTGGGTCATTTTGACCCTCACTGATTCATGGATTAGATAATCTGATAATTGAGCGCTATTTTCCCCTTCTTACACTAACTAGGCCTTGTGGGCAACTGCATTTTACAGCTCAGACCATAGATTACAAAAATACATTATTCTGGGAGTCACTTTAGATGATTTATACTTGCTGCTTTCTTAAGAACAAACAGACAGACTTCACCATACTGGCAATAATTCCTAGCTTCCCTCAAGTCAATGACCATTATTCCATTCCCGAAGAAGAAAATGGAAATGCTTACTAATATCCAGTGGTCTGAAAAGTTAGGTTTTCTTCCTGTCTTTTATAAGAGTTGTTTCCTCCCTGCCTTTCCAAATACTGACAGCTATTTCTGGTGATTGTTTCAAGTATGCACAGTGCTATGTACAGTGCTGATAGGGTGCTGATAGATCTTTGCTGACTGTCATGCTTCTGACTGAGGAATAAAGTTACAGAAATAACCTGCTTGGTGTGGGCTTTGTCTGAAACACCATGTAAGAACTTTTTAATTCTCACAGAAGCTGGACACAAAATACTGGAATGACATAATGACTATTTATGGGACAAAAGAAGAAAGTAACTTTCATTAGTTCAGTCTATTATCTGAAACACTGGAATATCTTCTTTTTGTCTTTTACCAAAAACATAAGAATAATCAAAAGACATATCTAAACTGCCCTCATACCAGAGAATATGCTGTGGTTCTCTCTTTTCTAGAAAACATCCATGTTTTCTTGCTTGGAAGTGATAGGATGTGGAGAATTGACACAAGCAGGAATGCACTGAGACTCTTATCTGGCCTTGGGAGCTGGAAGTGCACTGTCCCTGACTCATTCTGTCATAAGTCAAACTGGTACTTGTGTGTGAATACCCCACATTTGTACGTACAGATCCACTTTACAGACATTTTCCAGACTCTGCTTTCAGCAAATGTTTTCCACAGACTGTTGCTGCAGGCTTTTTCCCCCTAGTTCAACTTTTTATCAATTTTACCCATTGATGCTGTTTGCCAGAAGCCCTTTGGAAAGGGACAGCAGCATAGCCAGTCAAGCAGTCTTCAGTGAACTGGGGAAGAAGAACTAATAAAACAAAATAAATAATATCCTGTAAGAGGAATAGTATTCTCAGTGCTAGAGGAGCTTGCCATTCAGGAAGTCTTGCAATGCAACACAACTTCAGTTTCATAGTTGACCAACTTTTAAAGTTGTTTATTTCTGTTCACATCATTGTTATGACATGATTTCTCTTTCATCTCCAGGTTCAGGTTTTGGATACACTTTCTTCTGGATATATTTCAAAGTCAGTAAGCCAAAGGCTTATAGTGCTGAAGAGGTTAGTCACAGCTTGGTCCAAAATCTGTACAATGATTAAACTTATGATTTCTGAAATGTTTATGTGAGCTGTGTCTTGTATTGTTTATTGCTGTTGTTGACACTAACACGTATGGTCCAGATGACAGAATAAGATCTGTGTTTGAGATTATGTGGTATATTGTAAACTCAACATTGCAGATGTACTTCTAACTAATCAAAGACAGAGGAATTGTTTTGAGTCACATGTTGGAAAGAGGAGTGTTTAACGCAACTCTTCATTTCCAAGTTGGAGAAGCTGACAGACACAAATAACTGGAGGCTTAGCAAGACATTCTGAAGCTACTAAAAGGAGCTACAGGCTCCACTGGAAAATCTTAAGTGTAGCTGAAAGAGAGCTCTACAGATTATTTACAAAATAAAAGAGTAATTAATACCTGCTGGTGAGAGCAGGCTTAATAAATACTGAGTGTTCTAGAAAGTGACCTAAAGTAATTTCCTCACAAGAGTCCGATGAAATACAATAAATATGTGACTACTCCCATGTTGCAGCTGGGAAAGAAGATGCAGACTTTTGTATCATGGGGACATAACTGAGCCTGGAGCCTTGTTACCACATTTTCCTCTCTTTCTGAGGGGAGAGCTAAATCCTTCCAGAGTGTTACTCAGTTCTTCAGGGGCTAAACCACACTTTTCCCAAGAAGAGCATTCTTCATTCCCCAAGAAAACTGTACTCTCAGTCAAGTATCTTGGATTTATGTTAAAAATGCCAAACAGAGGTGGGATTTTTGCACGTTTTTAGGTGCCTAAGCTGGTTCTGATGTGTTGGCATCAGACAAGAAAATCAATTCTAGCAAAAAGCAACCAGAAGATACTGACAGGGCCAAAATGTAGTACTCTCATATTACATCACATTCAGCCAAGAAGGCCTCAGGGCAGGAATGAAAATTTGAATATATTCTTAAATTTTCACTGCTTCTCCTATGTTCAGTTCATTCACACTTTCTGTGGGGACTGCCTTCCTTGGCATTAGCTTTCACTTACAATTTAATTGTACATTTTAAGTTTTACTTACAAGATCACAGCAGTCTTGTTAGCCAGCTGCTAATTAAACTGGATCAGAGTCTTATAACTGGTGATGAAGTATTATTTCATCTGAGCCTATCATTTTTTTTTTTTAACAGTGCCAGTGTACTATTGTACTTTAATTAGTATTGCATACTTGGAATTTTTCAAGGCAGTCTGAATTTGTTCTATTGACATTCATAATTTTCTCAACTCTAGAAAGCAAACTGTCTTAGGATGAATGAGATGAGACCAGTGTTGTTTTACTCTGAGAAGTACCAATGAAGAAATAAGTAGACTGGATTCCTGTAAAAGGTTGGGATTGGCAATCTGTCTTGGTCATGGCATCATGCTTAAGAGGTTTCCAGCCCCATTTTTCTGTACAGCTCATTTTTGTTCTAAGCTGTCTGTTTCAGACATGTCTGCATGCCCAGGTAATCAGTGTCCATCCCTGTCATTTTTTTTTTTTTTGCTATTCCCCCATAACCACATAGACTTCCTGTTTTGCTATGCTGGATGTTCTACAAATAACAATTTCATTAGGCTCCTCTGTCCTTTTATTGTCTTCTTGAAATTATTTATCTGTGATAACATCTGATGTGATTTAGCACAAGGAACATTGTATCTTTATTACGCAAAATATTTAATCTCTTCTGAGGTACCAAGAACTTTGCACAGGAGAAACTCTTCCTGTTTTCTATTTAGCTCTTTAGAAATAATGTACTTTCAATATCAGTGCTTTTTTAATGAGCAAAGTGGTCTTATGCCTTTGTTCTAGTGTTACAAGAGATAGTCTTTTTATGATGGCATACAATGTGAGTAATTTTTATTTATAAGCCACTTTGCATCAATAAATTGCAAACATGGTTTACAGAGAAATAAACCACAGCTTAATTACCTTCACATGTGATGTAGCCTTGTTTTTTATGGTTTTCGTTATTACTGCAATATTGATAAACCATTAACAAACAAAAAGGAGCACTTAATAGTTAGCACAAGTTTTACATTTGTTTATGTGAAAAGAAGTAGGTGTTATTAATGATCAAACACAATACATCTCAGTAGCAGAAACCCCAACAGTCAACCCTAAGCCAAAGTTGAACATTTTGTTTTATGAATGTTTTAATATTTTTTATTTGGGAATAACCAAATATCTCCAGGTGCTAATATATTTATTAATTTTAGTTTTACCACAATAAACAAAAAATAGAACATTTGGATTTGATTTGTATTGTTTGAAATATGACCTTGTAAAACTGGATCACATTTCAGCATTTGTATTTACATATCCTCACTCAAATATAAAATTGAATTATACAATCAATCTATGTGAAACGAATTGTTTTAGTACCAAAGCATTTCTCTAATCTCTTTTGCTGTTTGGTATGATTCATTTTGTAAATATTTACAAATTTGTTTCTAAAAGCAAGAATTTTAAATGAGGTAGGAAAGACAAACACAACAAAAGTAACAAATCAGGAAAGTATTTTTTCTTGGCTGCAGAATGATTGGCTTCAGAGACTGACAAATATTGCAACATAGCAGTTTCACAGAGGTAGGGGTTCCCTTTTTTCTTTTCCCCACATTAGCTAACACTGTACTTATGAGTCTTTTACATCGTTGACAGCTCATCTCTACATTTAAAACCATCCTCCACCACTGATTTTTAGTAAGACTAGAACAGCAGTGCTCAGGTGTTGTTCTGAACTTATCCATTGTTCAAACTCAAATATGCTGACCTTTTAAAAGACAATTTGTCCTCCTGATTTGAGAGAAGCCTCATCCAGTGATTTCTGAATCAAGTTATATATAAAAGGGCTTTATTTATTCAAATATTTACATTTTATTTACACCACTTATCATTAAAGTTGCATTGTGAAAGTTTTTACAAGATGGCGTTTCATGCAGAAGTGTTGTGGTTTGACCCAGTAGATAGCTAAGTACCACACAGTCATTCGGTACCCCCTCCCCACACCTAATGGGATGGGGAAGAGAGAATTAGGAAAAAATACAGTCGAACCTGTGGGTTGAGATGAAACTATTTACTAAGACTAAAAAAAAAGTAAAAGAAAAATAACAGTAATGATATATACATATACAGAAAAGCACGTAATACACAAGGTAATGGCTCACCACCCACTGAGCAATACCCAGCCTGTCCCTGGGCAGCGGCCCCTCCCAGGCTAACTCCCCTCCCTTGAAGTTACATGGTTTTATATGGCATGGAATATCCCTTTGGCTAGTTTAGATCAGCTGCCTTGGTCCTCTCCCCTCCCAGCCCCCTTGCAGACAGGGCAGTACCAAAAGCTAAGAAACTGAAATGCCTTTGGCTCTGTACAGCACTGTCCAGCCCAACAAATGTAAACATCAGTGTGTTGTCAGTTTAGTTTTTCTTCTAGAACCAAAACATAGCCTCATACCAGACACTATGAGAAAAACAACTTCTGTCCCAGCTACAAACTAAGACAAGAAGTTACTTATTGTGTTGAAAAGCTGTCCAGGAATGTCTAATTGAGATAGAAAGCCCTTTGAGAGCTGCAGGAAGGATGTGCTGGCCCTAGGAAAGCATGAAAACCTTCTGCTGAAATATAATCATAGAAACATAGAATGGTTCAGGTTGGAAGGAACCTTAGAGATCATCTTGTTCCAACCCCCCTGCCATAGGCAAGGACACCTCTCACTAGACCAGGTTGCCCAAAGCCCCATCCAGCCTGGCTTTGAATACTTCCAGGGAGGGGGCATCCACAGCTTCTCTGGGCAACCTGTTCCAGTGTCTAAATGGGGCTGTAAATAGATGGACAGAGCTAGGTGAATGTTTCTTATAAATGTTTGACTCAATGTTGCAAATTTCACTCTGACTTGTTCCCTTTTCTCTCTTTCTTGCAAAAATTTTGTGAGTGAAATTGTATTTGCAGAAGGATTGATGGACTTACCCATGTGGTCATATAGGAATCTTATGAGAACCGTTTTGAAAGCTCTTCATTTGTTGGACTGTTATGCAATCAAAGGAAGGATGATGGTAAAATCAGATAACTCATACAATCAAACTCAATGAATTCTGCAGATTGGAGAGTTCAAGATACTAAATATTGTCATTAGTTAATGAGAAAAAGAAAAGATATGACATAACAATCATGTATGTTTTAAAATGGAATAGCTGACAGTAAATAATAACAGTAAAAGGGCAAAAGTATTAAAATATATTTTGTGTGCGTTTGTGTGCTGGAATGGAAAGAAACCTCCTCTTAGATTGCATTGAAGTCATTTGTTTTCTGTGCCTTCCTGCATAGCAAAGTGCATCTTTTTAACGCCGACTTCACAGAAGTCATCTTCATCTTTGTTTACTGTGCTTTCATCTGCTAGAAGTTCCACTCTCTCTGGAGGTATACCTGATGCAAAATCTTTCTCTTCCACAAGTCGATTGAGTTGCTGTAACACCAGTCTTACATTTCAGCTAAAACTTACAGCAGAATTCACTGTTTTTTTCTTGACAAATCTCTTCAGCCTCATTTTCTGAAGATCCCTCTCTGCTACTCCACCCCACCACAAGAGCAGAGCAGCTTTTGTGGTGCTAAACCTTCAAGCCTGGCAGTGTGAGATTTTCAGTCAAGTGGCTCTGCTTGCATGTGACTTTCTTGACAGTCTGTGGGAGGCAGGGTCTGGGGTGCGATGTTAGGGTTTCTTTTTTTTATTTGTTTTACTTAGTCATTCTGTCTGTCAAAATGACAAGATGGTAGCAAGTATTTCTTCAGGCAGCAAGAGTTGCCAATGTTACCTTTTAGGGTGGTTCATTTCATTAGCAGAGTCTCAGCTGCTCTGATGCTGGTGGCTATGAAAATAAAATATCTTCTAAACTGCTAGATGCAGAATTGCAAACATAGAGGCATCCAGTTTCCTTATAGTACAAAATCAAATCTCCTCCCATCTTCACGTCCTCATTCTCTTCATTATTCTCCTTCCCTTTTGTCTTAGTTTCTAACAAAAGTTACTTTTCTCATAGTATCTGGTATGAAGCTATGTTTTGGTCCCAGAAGAAAAACAGAACTGATAACACCTGGCAGTGTTGAACAGACCCAAGAACATTTTCAGTTCTTCAGCTTCTTGTATTCTGCCAGTAAAGAAGGTGAAGGGAGCACAAGGAGCTGGGATGGGACAGGACCAGGGCAACTGACCCAAACTGACCAAAGGGATGTTCCATACCATATGACATCATGTAATATAAGGAAGGGGAGTCAGCCGGGGAGGGGCTGCTGCTTGGGGACTGGCTGGGCATCAGTTGGTGGGTGGTGAGCCCTTGCTTTGTGTATCATCTATTTTTTTGTGTGTGTGTATGTGTACATATCTATTTATTATTGTTTTTTCTTTTTGTTCCTCTGCTGTCTTAGCAAATAGCTTTTATCCCAACCCACAAGTTCTACTGTATTTTTCTCTTAATTCTCTCCTCCATTCCACTTGGGGAGGGGGGAGGGTGAGCGAACAACTGTGTGGGACTTTGCTATCTGCTGTGTCAAACCACAACACCTTCCAAGTGAAGAGGAAAAATTAACTATCTTTAAACCTTTTGCCAGAGAACATGGTGAACTCCTGCGCCATGAGGATCCTCACACCCTTCTTCCTTTAAGTACAGTTTAGGTACAGCCAATCCTCCTGTAGGAATGGGCTAAATGATCTCTTTTAATTCCTGCTGCCTAGGATTTCTCTTTGCAGTTTAAAGAATCATACCACAATAGCCAGTTGGAGTGTATTCTTAAAGTGTGCTCTTGGTATCTGCTTTCTCAAGTATCCAGCATGTTCCCGAGCCCATTTAAAACTGTTAAATTCCAGCACTTCAAAGTTAACTAATATTATCTCAGCTCTGTCTGGAATACAGGGAGTTTTAGGTTTTTCTTCATTATCCTCTTACATAATCACATTACAGAGGAAAAATATATATAAATATGTTGACAGGAATATCAGAGGCCAAGATTTACTGGCCAAGGATGTCTTCCTATTACCTAGTTCTTAGATAACTGGCATAGAGCCAAATGTGACAATAGGGGAAGAAAAGTAAACATACACATTCTTTGTATAGCAAAACCCATTGGGGACATACTTGAACTTAATTTTGTATAAACAGAAGTAGCTGAGAAGATAAAATAAATGCAAAGAACATAACCTGCTCCCAAGTTATTGTATGTTCCTAGGAGACTTGGAAGCAGCAGAATACATTTAGGCTTGCCCTGAAAGTATCTGTGTAGGGAATCTAGTAAACGATCCACAAAGGTAGAGATGCTGTGAGAATGGGTGTGAAGGCACGCTAGGAATAGGGGAAGGAAGGCAAACTCCAACACCACATGGTGAAACAGAGGGAGCCTGTTTAGATAGTAAATAAGAAAATACAGAGACCATTAAGTATAGATCTGTATGAAAGATAGATGACTCAGGCCATTGTGCTTGAATGTGTGGGCAGGTAATACTGCTCAAGTTTGAAGAAATGTTCTGGAGTTCATCTTTGAGCATGTTATTTTCAGTAATTGTCACCGAACTACTTCATAGCTTTAGATTACCTTTTCAGTGTTGCAGTACTAGGCTAGTGGCTGAATAAGGGATCACGTCAAGAGGACATAGCGGAACGAACCACCTCTACCTGTTTACATCAAAGGCGGCAAGTAGAGAAATCAGACAATGTGACTGGGGGATCATTCCTAGTACTTGTGCTATATTCTGTCCATTCTATAGAGAAAACAGCGTCATGGCCCATGTCTGTTAAATCGCTATTCATAAAAGTAATAGCCATTTAGGAACACAAGGGAAGGATATGCTTGACTTTCACATGCTCCTCTGTATGCTGAACAAAACCAAGGAAAGTTGGAACTGATGATCACTGAAGCAACAGAACAACAGGGAAATTCTTGTCTTGTTCCTATCTTTTTCATTTTCCTGAGTAGAAAACTCTAATAAGATCTGCTGATCATATCTCCATTTTCACATTCTGCTCTCTCGGTAGACACAAGAACATTACCAAAAACATGGAGGTCATGTACTGAAGAGTAATGTTCAAAGTTGGCAAAGAGCTGAATGTTGCAATGACTCTAGAAGGATCGTTTCAGGGGGTTACTACAAGGATGTTTTCATATTTCACAGTCAATATGAAAGGAAAAAATGTTACAGCTTTGTTTAGGTATAAACAGTTCTTTTGTTGAAATAAATAAAATTATCTCATTTTCTGTAGGCCAGATTAGTATTGTTTTCAAGCACTGAGTCTGAATAAACAGCAGACTGTTCTCATTCAGAGGTGAAATCATAAGTTTTTCCCCCCCTTAAATGTCCCCAGACTTTCTAAAATGACATCACCTGCGCATTCATCAAAGCTCTGTATTTGGCATATTTTTTTCTGGTTTGGCAAAAATTAAGCAATGACTTGAATACGGTCCAATTTGTAGAAAAAAATTACTTTAAAAAATACATGTGTTTCAAATTTGTTTTGGAGGCTTAGTAGTACGAAAGTTTTTATGCCATTATTTCCATACTTCTTTTTCCCTCCTCAGTTTTTTGGAACGTAGACTGTGTAGGATCAGAAGTGTTTTTTTATTGAGCAATCTGCAAATTAAGAGAATGAGCTGCCCAGAAATGTCCATGTTTTCCTGATAACCTTGTTTGAGGAAAAGCACGTTTGTTGTGGCAGTGCTATGATTTCTGCCCAGTGGGTGGATCAGCTGTGCCGGGAGTGTCTTCCTCTGAGCATCTCTTGAACAGAGTGCTGCCAAAAGGGCTATGTGAACAGCCCTGGAGCTTGTGGGGTTGCCTCCTCAGGCGCAGAATTGGGCCTAATCCACAGTGCTAGATTTATTTATTACTGAGTGGAAGAGTGGCTGTGTGCTTGCTGAACAGGTCATGCCTGTGCTCTGGTGTCAGGCTAGCTTCCCTCAAAGAAGCAGCAGCAGCTTGCTGGATGTCCTTCTCTCTACTCAGAGAAACCTCCTTCAGCTGGCAGGTTTTGCAGGTAGGAGGCACAGTACCCTCCCATCTTCTGCCTTCTGGCACCACTGAAGTGTCAAACAATGCACTAGCCTAAGCAAATATCTAGATTAACTTCTGGGTGCCAATATAGCTTAATATGGGAAAAGTCCAAGTTTTCTCAATTTTATTGATAATTAGATAATAAACATAGGCTTTTATTTTTCCTGATTACTTTCTAGTTTGTGTAACACTGCACTGGACAATAGGAGACAGACTGTGGGCAAGTAACATTCCTGGATTAAATTAATTAAGGAGGCCAGGCTGGAATTATGTAATCTTCATTCCTCAAAACTGAGAGCTTGGTAAAATAATTAATTCTTTTTATAGAAGCTTTAGATTGGACCCAGAAGGCCAGCTTATTGCTGGAGTTAATGAAAACAGTATAACTGCACTGTACTCCTGTTTAAAGTGAGGAGGCTAAAAGCTGTGAATTCATCGGACCATATTTTTCCTCTTGCTTACACTTTATAACATAAGAACTGCTGCAGTGGGTTAGAGGAAAAATCAAACTAGCTAAGTCTTGTCTCTGACAGCAACTAATACTTCATATTTAAAAAGAGAACTGTCTTTAATTTCTCAGTAACACCGTGAACTTCACTGGGCTTACTGCTGCTCCTGGAGAGGGATGCTTTGTCTGCGCGTAACTACAATGAGAGCAGTTTACTGTTGGGATAGCTGAACTAGCTTTACACCAGTCAGTTTCCTGTCTTGAGATCAGAGTGGCCTTCAATATCGTTTATGTGCAGAGCACGGCAGTACAATGCCATTAAGTAATGGAAGAACCAAAACAGTATTTTTGATAGAAGACTTTAGTACACATGATGGACGTCATATTTAGGTGTCTACTTACTTACTGCCCTCATATCCCTGAGCATTGAGACCTGCATGTGCTTTGGTGATAGTTAAGGCTTGTTTCTGACAGGGTTAGTATTACTTCAACTTTGGCTCTTTGTACGTATCTTGTGCTTTTCTTCATTTTTCTTTGTGTTGGGGAGAAGAAATCAACTTCAGACTTTTAGAAGAGCTGAAGTTCCATATACAGTTAATGGAAAAAAAAAGACAACAGGAGTGTAGGGAGTGGCAGTGAGCGAAGTGACACAAAGCACCTTAGAGACAGCAGCTTATCAGTGCCTTTGGAATTAGACTCTTTGGTTTTGGCCATTAAGCTGAGATTTGGCAAATATCCAGGATAAACGTCAGACCACTGGTTGAATTATTACAGTAGAGGGTATGTCAGTTCAGGGAAGTGTTAAGGTTCTTTATTAAAAATGACTGGTTGTCTTCCTGGCTGAATGGGAAAAAGCAAAATGACATTTTGGTTTTGAGGATGAAATCCACATACTTAATAACCAGCCTATACCTTTCACCTTTGTTTGTTGTTTAGATTCATTTTTATTTTTACATTATAATATGATTGACTTCTGCATGAGTACATCCAATTTTATTCGCACAATGTAAATTGTCATTCCAGTGGGCTGTTGGGTAGTAACATATTGGTCAGTGCACACTAGCAATCTTTTATATATATCCAGCACATTCTGCTTTTTATCTGTCATTGGTCTATAAGAGTGGGGAGATTGTATATAAGTTCCACAATAATGGAGAGGTTCATAGAAAGTTTTAATACTAAAATATGCTGAGGACAGACAGTACTTGCCTGTTGCAGAAAGTTTATCTAATAACTCTAAGAAGTTAGATATATACTAGCCCTCTGAATTTATCTCAAATTCTAAACAAAAACTCACTTGTTAGTTTAGAGTTGCCATCATCTATTTGTTCTTTGTTGTTGTTTATTTTGTTTTTTAAAGCAATATGTTCCTTATTTTAGAACTAGACAGTAAGTGACATGGGCATTTCGGAAAGATCACTATAATGAAGAAACTGGTCAATTTTAAACAGACTAATCGTGATTATATTTTGTAAAAACAAACACTATGATTCTTGTTCTCAGCATAAAATATGAAAAAAGTGCTAAGACATGCTGTCAGTGATTTCATAAACCCCAGATTAAATTTAAAAAATGAGAAGCACAAGGAGAACATGGAAAAAAGTAAGTCCATAATGAGCAAGAGGATACAGAAGCAGCGTTAACTGCAGCCATGGAGAAAAGCAGACGAAGAAATAAAAGGGAGGGAAAAAAGGACATATGGGAAATAAGAATCCTAGTGGAGGAAAGGCAAGGAAGGACATATGGCATGAAGAAGCTATGAGAACCTAGTCAGATGAGCAGGAACATGCATGAAAGAAGAGCAAAATATGAATGTAAGGAATAAATATTGACTCTGAAAAGGAGTCTCACGATGGACTGAACTTGGAAGAAGAGTACTTACAATACTGTGTGGTCCTTAAGTAAGAGGAACAATTAGGTTATGAATTCATAGTCCTCATGTATTTTGTCCTTATTCCTTTTATATGCTTTTAAACCTGATTTATCCATTTATTAAAGCAGGTTTAATTTTTAATTGAAACAGATGTTTTCAAAAGTTTTGTAAGGGTTTAGGAGTAATCTTGGGACACAGCAGTTTTTTCCCTAGTAGATCTTATACTTCATGTGTTTATTAGTATTTTCTTTGAGATGTTCTGTCTTTGTTAATTTTTCATTTCTATCTTTTGCCTCCTGCCTTTGCCAGTCCCACTGGGAGAATCCAGACAATACAATGGAGATACACTTGAGGTATTTTCTCTTTTCTTCCTCCTTCAGAACTTACAGTCTAATGAAGCACAGATGCAGTTTCTTTTATAAGTTTCTAACGTGAAATCAAAGGCTAAATAGGGGAAACATCTAGTAAGTGGAGAAAATATGTAACTGTGTGACCATCACTGTCAGAAAGTTTTCAGTCAGAAAGTTTTGCTTTTGAAAATCTTTCATGCATGCTTGCCTCTGATCTGGCCATCCTTTTTTTTTTTTTTTTTTCTCTGAGTGCCTACAAAAGAAAAATGGTTTGAAAACAGCTCTGATTTAGTCACTAGCAAATTATACCCTGTCAAAATTTAATTGCGGGACAATTAAATGTGGTGTAAACATCCTTTTAATGGTCATTTTCTGAGGTGATCAACATCACTGCAGCTGCATTCTGCGGCGGAACAGGGGATCGCTGTGTGAGAGAGGGTACCAAAAACTGAGGAGAAGCCAGGGTGAGGAGACATCCACTTGGAGCTGCCTGAAACTGACTGGACCTGCCAGTCCTTTTGAGAGCAGGTGATAGAATGGCGTAATAGGGTGTGTAACTCCTGTAGACTCCTAGAGGGAGACTCCTAGAGACCTAGACTCTGGGAGTGAGACTCCTAGACACCATCTAACCCTTATAAAACATACATATTCCAGATATGCCCATCTGCATTGAAGTCAGGTTGAATCCTGAAACTCCAAATGAAGGAAGATGTTGCAGAGCAGAAATCCCAAGATTTGGACTACAGCAACATCCTGTCTGGCAATGCCTGGCAATGAAAAAGTGCAGCAAAACAGTAACTCTTCCAAAGCTGCCCAGTAGCTAGTAAGGAAGGCATCACCATTACATGTAACCAAACCAGGTAAAAGCTGATACTACGCCAGTTATGTAACCACAGCATCCACAGTAGCTAACACGCAAGACAGCACTCCTAATGCAGCCTCAGCTTCAGTTGTGCTGATGTCGTTTGACTACCTGTTTACAGCAACTACCAGAAAAGTAGAGATCTGGAATCTCTTAAGTAGCCTGTTACCTGTATTGATGATATAGCTGTGCAGATCTGCATCCTTCCTCAGCCACTGAGGAATGATGTCTACAAATTTCATAGCCTGGGCTAAAATACCATACTGCATGTGCATAGGAATACCATGTAGATTTTGGTGTTTGAAGTCCAAATTCGTTTCTTAAGTGAAAATGATTAAATTTTTCTTCCCCTCTATATTTTAATTATATAATTACTTCAGTTATAAATAAATACAATGCATTCAATATATTCTATTATCAATTCCTAAAAAAAAAAATACATAACTCAGTGACATTGTGGAAACTACTGTAGATACTGCATCTACCTGGATTTTGGATAGAACTTCATCAAGATTGTATTTTGAGAGATGTAAAATCATACAGCAAGGTTGAAACATATCTGTACATCCTCATTATTATTATCAATTTTGAAAATTCAATATTCAATAACCTTGTCAACAACTGAAAATAACACTGATGCACACAGAGAACTATAAACAAGTTTATCTTCAATCATCTTTGTTTTTCTATTTCCTTTTCAAACTGACACATACATGCTCACACTAGCCTGATTAAGGATTTTAAAACAGTTTGTATAATGTTAAAAATATTACGAGTAATAATTCTTAATTAGTTGAAAGGAAATCTTAAGTTTATGCAAGAATAAGGTTGAATGTGGCTTAAGAGAAGTTATACAACATTCTGAAATCTAGGAAGAATTAATCTCTTAGAAGGTGTTGCTGAGATGTGAAGTAACTTTTGCCCAGAACAGGCAAAAGCAAAGACCGGAAGCTTACAGAATCATGGAATCATTTGAGTTGGAAGGGACCTTAAAGGTCATCTAGTCCAACTCCCCTGCAATGAATAGGGACATCTACAGCTAGATCAGGTTGCCAGAAGAAGCTGTGTATGTCGTTCACTTAAAAATACAGATGCAATTTCAGTTGGAACTGTCTGAAAATGTATGCAACAGTTGGGGAATAATTTTGGTTGAAAGTTTGCCTTTTTTTTTTTTTTTTTCCCCTGGGATAGTGACACATTTCATTTCAAAGTTTTCCATATCAAATGTTCTACATTTTATCTTTGGAAAGACATTTCATCTAGCTTCATTTCAAATTAGCTTCTAAAGTTTTAAAGATAAAAACTCAAAAGTTCTTTGGTTTCTTTTTCTGAGAGGGAGCTTGCTTAAAGAAAAATAAAAGGGTTCTCTCTCTCTCTCTCTTTTTTT
>WBMW01006241.1:0-16720 GCA_013396635.1 Penelope pileata | reverse complement strand
GGTTCTTTCTCTCTTTCTCTTTTTTTTTTTTTTTTTCACCCCCTTTTTTGGGCTGCTTTGGATTTAATTTGAATTATTTTGTCCAGTTTGATCAGGGAAGGGAAAAGGAAAGGTCGGCTTGTCACACAGCAGCTTCTGAGAGATCTGGCATGGATATTGTAATTGTTACATAATATCATTATAAGAAATACAACAAGAAAAGAAGATTTTAGGAGAAGTACAGTAGCTGTTTTAATCTTGTGGAGTGTGACATTTGATTAAGGCTATTTCTTCAACTAACTGTGTTTTGTATCCTGGTATGCTCTGTGACCGAAGGTGCACTTTTCTTACATAAAGTTGTTATGTCCAGTTAAACATGGATGCTATAGTAAATAACTTACAATGAAATCTGCCAAGGGTGATTGAAAAAGCAGCAGTTCAAAATGAGGTTGAGAAAGTGGTTCTGACCAGGGTGTCCTATTTGCTGGTTCAACTGCTCTGATTGTAACTGTCTGTGAAGAAACAGCTTTTGCGTGATAGGTCCAGACACAAATTAATAAGACAACAGCATGTTGGCCTACTAAGCAAAAAGCACGACAGTCCAATAACTACAAACAGACACAGTTATTTTACTGCTTAGTTAAAACTCCCCCTCTTCCACCCAATTTGTTATGCAGTGGCTTCTGGCTGCATGTAAACTCCCATGTGAAAAGTTACAACTGCCCAGGCACACCTACCTGTGAATGATTTTATGCTTTAACTCTGAGGCTATGCTTTCTCATAGTAGTTACNTTTTTTTTTCTGGTTTGTTTTGTTTTTAAACAGCTCAGTGGCTATATTATATAAACCACACTTGATGCAAGCGAGCTTGATCCCAAAGGCCAGATCTTTAATGAATATAGAACTGTTTTCCTCTGTTACAGATGTTGGATTACTATTATTTTCCACTTCAGAATTATGTCATGCAACAAGTTAGGGTTAACACATTGATCCTGTAACTTGAAGAAAATTAGCAAGATATTTTAAGGACCCTGTACCTGCAAGGAGTACATGAAATATACTTTTAATGCGACTAACACAGAATCTTTTACAGCATCAGAGTGGTTGTTTCTAAATGTTTCTAGAGTGCTTATGAGAGAAGAACCTAATATTGCCTTCGTGTCTGCATGAGATATTGTAAGCCTGTTGCTTATATGTCTGGGACATGTTTGGCAATTTACTCCAGTGAACCTGAACAACGTTTTTTCATTATCCCTGTGTTTTACTGAATTTTTATATAACACCGCCAAATCTGTTTCCTAATGATATTTACAGCAGACTGGGTATACCTCAAATGCCTTTTTTGAAGATAGCTGAACACCTAGGTAGTATCGATCTTTTAACAGAAATTCAGTTTCTTAACTCTTTCGTTCCTAGCTGTTTGTGAAAAACCTAATTGGGAGAATCAGATTAGACAGATTAACAGCCACGAGTGTTTCCAAGAATTGTTTTTGTAAGTTATATAAGTACAGTAACAGGGAATAAAATTAAATTGTTTCAGAATTTCAAGAACTAATCTTATTGTCAAACAGTCTATTCCATTTATGACTTCTTTTTTTTTGATTTCTACACTCCATATCCTATCAGACAAATAGTTTCCATATTGAAAGTAGTTTCACAGTGTAAATAAAGTAGATACTTTCCCACGAAAAGATCACACTAAAGATCTGAACAACATCCATCAGGCTTGTTGGAAATGGGAGGATACAGCCCCTGAGTGTGGATGTCCCACCGTTCCACAAAAGGCTGTACATGCTAAACTGGTCAGTGCTCATGACAAGTCTCAGGGCATCAGTAAATATCAGCCTAAACCTGTACTGTCCAGGTATCTGAATTTAGTGAGCAATATGTGAGTGAAAGGTGTGTGTTTTCTATTGTTGAGTTAAAACCTCACTGTTTCTGAATACTAGATCAGGATATAGTGTGAGGCTATGGTTTGAGATACCTGCTTCCTGCAAACACACTTTGAAGTAATGTGCTGGAGAGAACAGGCTTTAATATGCTCTTAGAGAACTATGCATTCACAGTTTCATTCATACAAGATCATACTAACTATAGAAAAAAAAGCAATGTAGAAAAAATTATTAAAATATATAGTTCAGTAATTTCCTAGGCCTTGATGAGATCTGTTTGATCAGTTCTAATATAAATAAACATTACAGGAGAGCATATAAAGTAAGAATCCAAAAAATTCTTTTTCAACAATATTTTTAACTGCTTTTCACTTTGACAGTTGCTATAAATCCCAGAAATGATTTCAGTTCAGGAGAAAGAAGATTTCAGATATTCTTTGTTGGAATATATGTTACTATAAAAATTGAAGATATTGTTACTGCTGTCACTGTGGCAGTAGCCCGTGAGTTAGAGCCACACTAACTCATTTATCACACGCATTTGTGATATTGGTGATGCATTCAAATCCTCTCTCTGATTTGGAAGACAGATTTTTGTCCTGGATCTTGCATACATGAAGACATTGTCCATATCTCTGAATTGAATAATAACCCTTAGACTAATCTTGTGAAACTGTTCTACTTCTCCAAAGCAATGTAAGAATTAGTTGCGCCAGAGGAGTGTGATAATGACTGTTTATGGGGATGATACAGACACTCATCTGGCAGATGCAGTGACATACCTTCCCAAGCAGAGCAGCAGAAGGGTTTGGAGTGAAATCCCCAGTCCCTCCAAGGTATCAAGGTGGAGGATTAGCTCCCTTATACAGAAGTGTAAGTACGGCCTGATCTGATTTAAACTGCCTAAGGCTGGGACATAATTTGTTTCTGAGAACATGTAGCCAGATTGCAATGTTAAACGTGCCTCTTGACGAAGGTGAAGACATTTATTTGCATCTCTTACTTATACTCCTTGTTCAGTGTAGGAATTTCAGTGCTCTGTTTAACTCTCACCATTTTTAGCTCATAACTCAGGCTTGAAGACTGCTGTATCTAGAGCATGGGTGTCCAACCTTTTGGCTTTCCTGGGCTGCATTAAGTGAAGAAGAATTGTCTTAGATTGTATATAAAATATATAACTATAACTAATGTAACTATACCTAATGTATATAACTAACAAAACCTTTTTTATATCTTTTACTAAAACAAAAAACCAACAAAAATATAAAACTAGTGGGATATTTGACCTTTTTTTGAAAGAAATGCATCAGTCTGGTTGATGGAAGTGGTTGCAATTCTTAGTGACTTCTCAAAGTATTCAGAAATTTTTGATGAAATTTTTCTCTTCCTGCGCTTCGTCCTTGAAAACAGTTGTTCACAAATGTACATGCTGCCAAGGAGTGGTGACATGAAAAAGACGTAATTGTGAAGCAAGAGATATTTTCTCTGGTAAGATAGGTCTTATAAAAGCCTAGTAGAGAGACAAGATGAAAATTTTTTTTGAGTTGAATAACAGATTGCAACTCCATACATTCCATTTTATAGAATCATAGAATCATAAAATGGTTCAGGTTGGAAGGGACCTTAAAGATCACCTCTTTCCAACTCCCCTGCCATGGGCGAGGACACCGCTCACTAGACCACGTTGCCCAAAGCCCCATCCAGCCTGGCTTTGAATATTTCCAGGGAGGGGGCATCCATGACTTCTCTGGGCAACCTGTTCCAGTGTCTCACCACCCTCACAGGGAAGAATTTCCTCCTTATATCTAGTCTAAATCTACCCTCTTCCAGTTTATAGCCATTACCCCTTGTCCTGTCATTACCTATGCTTGTAAAAAGCCCCTCCACAGCTTTCCTGTAGGCCCCTTCAGGTACTGGAAGGCTGCTATCAGGTCCCCCCGCAGCCTTCTCTTCTCCAGGCTGAAGAGTCCTAACTCTCTCAGCCTGTCCTCGTAGGGGAGGTGCTCCAGCTCTCTGATCATCTTTGTGGCCCTCCTCTGGACCCGCTCCAACAGCTCCACATCCTTCTTGTGTTGGGGGCCCCAGAACTGGACACAATACTCCAGCTGAGGTCTCACGAGAGCAGAGTTGAGGGGCAGAATCACCTCCCTCGACCTGCTGGCCACGCTTCTCTTGATGCAGCCCAGGATCCGGTTGGCCCTCTGGGCTGCAAATTTGACAATTTGCAGATAATGTATTTATGTAGACTGAAAATGAATTTGGAAATACACCAAAAAATTTACTCGTTTTTTGATGATCTTGAAACCTATTCACAAATTCCTTTATCAAAACAGAATTCAAGACTGTGTATTGTTCACTGTTCACGGGACTGTGTTTAGCCAGAGTATCAAAATGCATAAAATTATTTACATAACTTGAGATAGTACTGCACTGTGTTTTCCCCTTGTCCTGGCTTCAGCTCAGACAGTGTTAGATAGTGCACTGATGGTTTGGTTGTTTCTGAGTAATGGCTGCACACCCGTGGTCAGGTTGTGCTGCTTGGTGGGGCAAAGCCACCACAATTGCACGGCAGCAGGGGGTAGGCTGCAGTATGGGCTGTGCTGGTCCACATATGCCCCATGGGTTGGACATGCCTGAAATAGTGGATGCTGTGATGCAAATCCTGAAGCCATCTTTGACAAACAGATTTCACCAATAGCTTTTGAAGTGTCCTTCATTTCATATAAATGAAAAGTTTGAAAAATTCTAGCAATAAGCACATCAGAACTTTCAGTAGCATCTGTCCATTCATTCAGCTCTTCCCTTTGTGTCAGTTGTGACTGAAAACTTTCACAGGTGAAAAGTATATCTCATGGTTTTCATTTTGAACTGACTTAAGCTTCCGTGGGATTTTGATATAGGATCGTAGAATGAATTGAGTTGGAAGGNTTTTTTTTTTTTTTTTTTAAATTGTTACTTAGTTTGGATTGACGAATCACAAATAAGGGGATGTTTTAAAGGTGGCTTGCTTTTAAGTGCTTGTGAGTTCAAATGCATTTTAATGGATATGCACATAATTTAAATCAAAAAAATCCAAATCAAATTCAAACAAATAAAAACATTCTAGTCTGTGGAAGCATTAGAAGATTGTTTATTTTGGCAGAATGTGATTATCTCTGCAGAATCCAACTGACACAGCAGGATTAACATATATTCTCAGTTAGAGTGGTGGTGTCACATTTTTCATTACACATATAAGCATTACATATGCATTACATGACAGTTGAAATACGGTGCTTCCAGCATTCCTGTACTTCTACTTCTGGCAATAGGTTGACATTAGCCAAGAGAGGAAAATACATCTTCCTGTAACTCCCAGGCTCTCTTACCTAAATTTTAATTTGGCCAGAGTCCAGGACTTAGTTTATGACCTCTGATGAGCTCGCGGTTTGAAGTAGAAAAGACACACACTTCGTATGTGTATTTTTATCCATTTCTTTTCTACGGCATTATTTCTCACTATTTCTGTAATTTTCCATGCTTGTATTAACATTGCACAACTTATTGGCAATGTAGTTTAATTACATTTTTTTATTCACAATTAATTGATATTGGACACTCATGCTCTGGGAACAGTTATAAATGGAAATTTTACTTTTTTAATAACTCTGTGTAAGTGGAACTGTTTTTATGTGGCCTGTTTTGTAGGGGGGTTTCCTTTCATGTCTCATCAACTTCTACTCAAAAAGTATTTTATAGCATTAATAAAATGGAAGTGGAGAGTATCTGATGACAGGAATATTATTTTCTTAAACCATAATCTAAACTTGGTGTTTTAATATCATCACCTATGGTGGGTACATTAAGACACCCTATGCCCTTTCTGTTTGCATGCCAAACATTATTTTTTCTATTCCCTCTTGTTATTAAAAAAAAGACTCTTTAAATTTAATCCAAAGCAGTATAGTTTTTAAATTACCTGAGAGAGCTATTAATCCACAGTAGTAGCATTTATCTTAGTTAACTGAGAGCACTATTGTAAATCAGCATTTTTCAACACCGAGGTGATGACTTCTCTGGGGAGAAGATGAAGTCTTGTAATAGAAGCTAAAGAAGAACCTTGGAAAATGAAAAAAAGAGAAACATTTTTCTTTCTTATTAGGTCCTTTTCTTCTGGGATCTACTAAGGGCTGTGCTATTTATTGAATATCCTGCAAGCATTTTGATTTCTGGGTCTCAAGCACAGGAGAACAACTGGTGAGCTGCTGTGTTCTTCCTGGTGTGAATGAACAGCAGACTAGGTCGGGAAGTTGCTCTTTCAGCTCTAGGTTGGAGTACATCTCTACTGCCTGCCAGTGATCTCTAGTCTTCGTGGTGGAAGGAGACTATTTGTGTGTAGACTCATGTTATTTCTTCCACTGATGCTGTTAGGCAAACGCCCATTTGAATTTCATACATGTTGTGCTATAAACATACAGGGATTTGGTAGGTTCCCCATAGCCTTCTCTAAACAAACAGCCTGTTTTTTGGTTGGAAGCTTGGATAACTTGTTAGAAACTCTTCTTACTTCTAAGAACTGGATTATCTCTGATTCATAGATCAGGTTTGTGTCTACACAAACCTGTGATTGTGCCTAGGAAACAAACAAACAAAAATCCCTGGATGTGTAGATTTCGCTCAACATTTGCTTAGTCAAATTACTCTGTTAATTTATACAGAATGAGGAATTTTTATAGGCCCTTTATCAGCTGATACTACTGCCACAAATGAAAGGTCTTCCGATGGTAGCGTCCAAGAAACAAATGTATTTTATGCAGAATATATATACATATATATATAAAACTTCTGGGTTATTTGATGAGTAAAGCCATCATCGGGATTCACAGCAGGGGTCAGGCTCTATTATAGCCTGTGGCCAAGCAGTCAAAATAAAGAGTTCTTGCCCTTTACATTCCCAAACCAGAGGCAAACAAGGACAGACATATTTGTCTAAGCAGTGGTAGTGGCATGCTCAACAATGAAAAGGGAAAAATGGATGCATCAATGCAATTAAAATAGGTTAAACAGACATGGAATGTATTAGTCATGGAAAAATCCCAGCTTCCAGCTCTCGAGGAGACAATTTCTGGAAGGCTATTTTCGTGATATGATTGACTTTTAAATGGAATCCACAGTGCTTTGAGAATTATCTGGAGGCAAGACCAGCAAAAGCATTCAAATAATCATAGACCAGTGTTGGGAATAATAACAATTTGTAAATAGCACTTCTAAAATTTTCGTAGATGCCCCACTTCTTGGGAGCTCCTGTGATTGCCTTCTGTTTTGTAGGCTAAGAAAAAAGCCAATGCCCTCCTTGCTTTTGCACCTGGGACAGGACCAGTAGGGATGTGCAGAGAGGTTTGGCAAGATGTAGAGGAAGAAAATGCAATTGATCTGATGAGACAATAAAAGGAGCAAGAAATCTAAAACTGCAAGTACAGCCAATGCAGACATGAACAGATCTACCCTACTACCTTCGGGGTGACTTGAGCATGATAACTGCACAGCTTCTTTCTCTCCATTATTAGTCAGTTTCATCTGTTGCTACCTGAGCTCATAAGTTAGGTTGCTGAATTGCACTGAATGTTTCCTTTCCTTCCATGTTTCTACTGGAAACACCAATGTTTACCTGGGATTTTGGGGAGCAGTGGAAGTTTTGATCTTAATGCATTGAGCAGAATTTTTCCACTGGGAAATGGATTCCTCTCTTATGGTTACAAGTGGATTCAAGTAGTAATTATGACAATACTATGCACATGGACAGCTTGACTTTTCTCTGATTAGAGAGACTCATGCTCATCAGAGTTTTGAGACATTTTATAACCTGTTGTATGTGTGGTTCTTTATAAACAGAGTTCATGCTCAATGATTACATGATGCAAAGAAACAGATGTGTTTTATAAACAGCTTTAACACTTTTGAAGGGAGCAAAATGCTTTGAACAACACAATGAAAATATCAGCTGTTATAAGTCCAAGCCAATGGACTAAATTAATGTCATATTGTCTCTATGAAAAATAAGAGGCCTGACTGTGGCCAACTTGTTTAGATACTCCAGTAGTGTAACTCTCTTGACCTTATCAGTATTGTATGCGATTAATACCCGAGAAAAATATGCTCAAAGTTGAATGCTATTTTTACTTCCTTATAACTCTCTTTGGGGAGAGAAAACATTTTTTGAAGTTGATACATTTTTCAGGTATCTTACAGCAAGCAGAAAAATTTAAAAACGGAGATGTTATTACAAAGTTTCCAATCTTATATTGCAGGCTCCTACCAAAAGGCTTTGAAACTGTCGACATGGCCCCTTATAAGTTTATTACTTGCCTATGAGCTGGCATGTGTTTTAGATTTGTTAGAGGAAGTTTTCTAATGCACACTTACAGCGTTTCTCTACTGTAAACAACTCTTAAACACAGAAAGTTGTACTGTGAGCCAAGCTGGACTTTTACTGGTCACCAGGGTCAACTGCAGAACCAAGTCTGACCTTCAATCTCTGACTCCAATTAGTCAAAGAACTAATTTATTTTTCATTTTTCAGGCCATTTGTCTTCTTGGAAACCACAGTGACTTATACGATTCCAAGAGTTGCACTTGGAAAAAATTATTATAGTGTGTTCGTCTGTATTTAGTTTTAACGTATGTTCATACCAGTGATTTATATATCACAAAAGGTGCTAGTTTATTTGAATTAGAAGACTTGGTGGCTCTGTTAGTGTTTGTGTCTGGAATATGTTCTTTTCAAGATGAATATTGTTTGATTTTGACCTTTTTATGGTTTCCTAAGCATAGGTACTGTGCTACAACATAGATATATATATCTGCAAAGTTGTAATTTTTCAGTTATTTGGCAAAATTTTCTACTGCTTTATATTGTGAATGGGACTGCCGTAATTTTTTAAAAAAATATAGATTCTGTTAATTTGCACTAAACTTTAACGTGGCTCTCTGTTCAGTAAAAAAGTTTTCTTTATGCTTATTGGAGTTACAATGGCCATATGATTTCCAGAATTTAGTGAATTATAGGCTGCAGAATACTGGCATTATTTTTTTAGCACTGAAGAAGAATTACATTGGCTTTGTGGTACAGTACTATGTACACGGAATTACCATGAACAATAACTAAAATTATGCACACTACTCATCATAAAGTAGGTTGAATAGTCATCTGTAATCTCTTACTTCAAATTTCAGGACATCCCAGGGACTGGCATCTTGTGTCCAGCCTGGTTCTTCTAGGTAGCCTGCACTAAACTTGAAACACTAACAGGTGTTTTTTCCCTCCTATTCTGGATTGCACACGAAGGAAACCCAGACACACAGGCCAAGGCGAGCCACAGCATGTCCCTGCAGTCTAGACATAGCCTCATTCTTCTACCTGTCACAGTTGAGCCACTACAGCCTTGTCTTAAAGTAAGCTACTGGTCACCTTCTCCTTTCCAGATTACAAATCTATTTCTCTGGTATTAATGCACATGTACTAACACACTGCATTTTTTGCAAATCTATAAAAATATGCTTTGATAAATATCTTCTTGAAAGGAAGAAATTTATATATTAATTATATTTCTGTCAAGCTATTTTAGTTTTTTTTTTCATTTTCTAGTACTAATCTTAGAACACAATGTCCAGGGAGACAGACAAAGGAAGAATTTTGAGGTTGACTTCTAAAAGCATCCCAATTTCACTGTTGGTAGCTGCTGTGGGATTTTTTGGAAGCTGTATGGAATGAACTTTTTACAGTTTTCCAGAAAAATGTTCAGTACGGGCATTCTCAGAGACCTTACATTCTGTCTAGATTAGCAGCCAAACCGTATTCCTCTTTGATATTTAAAGCTTACTGCTGCTTCATCTAGTAGACGCAGATGCCATATTGCATCATAGCATTTTAAGTGAATTTAGCAATCATTATATGAAAAACACACACTACTGCTTATGGGGAAAAGGAAGAAAAAAATGTTATTAATACACCGTAGTAAGTCAGCAGGAGGAAGAGATCTTGAGTTTCTTTAGATGAGCAATGGAAACAGGCTAATAATAAGCTGGAAAAATAGTTTATATGATTTAATACTCTAGATATTCTTCAGAAAGTGGAGGCTCAAAATCCCACTGGTGTTCTAGCTTCTTTAAAGAGGCCATTGAGAGACTTATTTTCCATAGTGCAAGCACTGCAGTAGTCTACTGTGAAGATGTCTTTGAGGATCACTTGCAAGTTCTGGTGTGAGAGTCATGCTAGGATGGAGCTGAGACCAAAGAGCCTGCTGTGGTGGCACAGAAACACAGTGCAGCACTGCAGAGTCTGTTGGGCACTGAGGCCGGTGGGGAAATATAGATGTCTGATACATCTGTCCTGATGTGTGAGTAACAGGTGCTATCTGAAAGGTCTTGAGTCATCAGAGTAGGTCGAATGAGCCTGCTCATTTCATTTCCCTTCTTACAAATTGTAATATAGGCCTTCCTGTGCAATGCATATTCATACAACACTTATTCATCTCTGTCCTTTGAGAGTACACCCCAGTTCATTAGACTTAAAAAATAAGCTAACAATTCTAAAGCTAATATGTAACGTCTACTACAAGTCTGAGTAGGCAGAAGAATGTAAGAGTGTGCTCAAGAAAAGGGAACACCACAGAGCATCTTCAGCAGTAAGGATGAGAAAAAATAATGAGACATTTTGTTAGTCTCATTGACTCAAAGAAACAGGTTGGGAAGAAAAAGCTCACAGATGGCTCAGTATGTTTAGAATTTCCGATTCACTCCACTAGCAAAATGGTACTTCATGCAAATGTTGGAGTAAGAAAATAACGTCACATGGATTTCCTTTTCAAAGTACAGCCACACCTGAACATTGCATGAAAGGACTAAAGACTTCAGATTGAAGATTCTGAACATTCTTTTTTCTGTAATGCAGCACAAATTTTTCTGGAAGACAACTTCTAAAAAATCATTGTCATTGTTTTTTTTTTTCCCTGCTGGAATATACCCCTGGAAACCTAATTAAAAGCTTTTGCTGTTTCTACCTTTGGATCTGCATTTGTGGAAGAGATAATCAAAGCATGACATTCTTTATTTCCAGCGCCTTTGACATACGGATGACCTCTTACTCCATAAATACCTACATCTGTATGTTGAGCTTCAGTGTCTAAGGTGTGGAGTCTACTTTCTTTAACTTTAAACTAGAATTTTTTATTTGCTTTCTCCATTCTTACTATCCTTATTAGCACACTTTGTGAGGTCAAGATACAGAGAAAAGGAATCTCTGACTGATTCCTAAAGTTACTGACCACCTGCTTTGCTGCAAATACAAAAAATTTCAGATAAAGACTCGCTAGTTTTGTGACATTTGCTAGATTCCTGGATAGGTTCAGTCAGTTCCCACACAGTTATTGTCAGTCAATCAATGCAAAAGAACAAGAAAATAATAGAGAATAAGCAATAAAGAGACCTTTACGAAGTGCAAATAGAGAGACAGGATGGGGAAAAAAAGTGAGAGGAAAAGGAAACTAATCTAAAGAAGAAAGAAAGAATCAGAAACTCAAGGAAGTTTTTCAGAACAGGAATATTGGGAGGGAAGAGAACCATTATGTGTAGAAATTGGAAATGTGTACTAGGCAGATGTACAGCTTTGGCTTAGCAGCAAGAGAGCCTGAGGCCTGACTCAGTGTTGGATTCATATACCTCCCATACTGCTCAAAACTCAGACCCTGAATTTACTAGCTCAATCTGCATTTAATATTTAAGTTATCAAGACTGCAACAATGAATTCTCTTATTCTCAAACCAGACACTGTGCCACAGCTCTGTTACCACTTAGCAAGTGAGCGCAGTCTTGAGCCTACTTTCAGTCCACGCAGAGATGAGATCAAGTCACTAAGTTTGGAAGGATATTTTAGCTCATCTGTTCCTCAGTTCTGTATCATTTGTATTCAGGGTTTTAGTTCGTGTTCTGTCAGCTTTTGTGTGCCCATTGCCCCTCTAATTATTAAGTCTGGGGCTTGGATTGGGTTGGATTTGAGCTGGGTTACATCCATTCTCACTTCCATTGCTGCCAAATCTTCGATCATTTCTCCTCCCAAGTAGATGGAAATATTTGTTTACTACAGGCTTATGACATGAATTTTACAGAAAATAAAGTAATTTTGCTTTAGACTGAAAGCATCACAAAAACATGTGCCAGTAGGAAGAGGAGTAGACATCAACAAATGAAAAACCATCACTTTACTTCCAAAAAAGGGTGTCATATTAAAAATCCGCAGGGGAGTGGACTGCTTGTAATAGTTGTGGGCTTTTTTTTTTTCCCATCCTGAAAAAAATATACCTTTTTCCATAGTTTCACAAAACTTCCTCCTTTTCCCAAAACATCTTTTAGAGCTGAATTTCTTATTCCTGCACCAAAACAAGGATCTCAGTTTGAAGAAGGCTTCAAAACTTTGTTTAAATCCTATTTTGCAATCATTTATTGGACTGATCGCCACCCACAGAAAAAGTGCCTCAGCAGCACTGCTAAGCCTTCTTGCTCATTCTATGGTGCAGAAGAGGCTGTGATTACAGTTGTAAAAAAATGCACTGGAAATTGAAGGGTATGATTTAGTAATATACATTTTTCCTCTAAGTTGCTGGAGCACCTCTGGACAGCTAAACTAAGATAGTATCCCTGTAGATAATAACCAGGCTAGGGAGAATTACGTAGCAGAAAGATTCCTTGGAGTCTTATATGTGGGTTGTTGCTAAAACAGATTTGTTACTTAAGGGGTAAGCTACTAGTTATTCTGTTTTCTGTTAGCTCACAAGGGCCATTGTTTTTAGAGCAAAGAACCTTTATTTGCATTTACTATTAGTCTCTGAAATAAAGCAATTCCAGTTACTTACTACTGTTGTTGTTGCTGGCAAGAAAACTACTTTTACAAGCCATACAATTATAATAGTAATGTCTTCCTGAGGCTTACTGTTCAGCACACCTTTACCTTATTTAACACTGGGGCAATGCCAATTGGGACCACCCATTCTTGGAAATATAAAGGACCAACACAAATTGGAAAAATGTTGAATGTTGAATCATCGTGTGGAATATCCAGTTCCAATTCCTCAAGGCTACACTTACAGCAACCCACACGGGATGCTGGGTCACACAGAGAAGTTCTGAGCCTGTCTGCAGTCCTGATTCTGGAAAACATTTTTACTCAGAAATGGTGCTTAAACATATTCTAATAGCTAGCATGTGTTTTAAAGCCTGTTGACTTCAGTGGCTTTTAGACACACACAGAAGACTCTTGTGAGCAAAGGACTAAGCCAGTAGACATCTTTCTCAGAAGAATTTTAAGAAGGTTATGTGACCCTCTGCCAGACTTTCCCAGCTGCTTATTTTAAGTTACTTTGTCCTACTGACACTTCTTCAGCAACAGAAAAGTTGTTACTGTGTGATCAATTATGAAGATATAAAAGTGTTACAATTGATTTATATCCTGTAGGAGAGCAAATAAGTTTACTGAAATAAACAGATCTCTATTAGTGGGATATCAATACAACTTTTGATCAAAGTAATCCTATTCATCTCAAAAGCTATCTCATGACAAAATGTGTGCGTAGACCCAGCAAGACCTTGGTTTCAAGTAGAAGTTATGAGGTCATTTAATTGGATTCATAGACTTTTCACTCCTGCTGAGAATTTAATAGAAAGCACCCTTCTCTGGTTTAGCTTTCTGGTATTTTTAATAGGTTTCAGCTCTAGAATAAGCAACTCTCATATTACTTAGTATGTTATCAGAGTGTGATGCTACTGACAATTCTGGCAATCTATATCAACGCATTGAGCAGTCAGGTATTTAAATTTGTCCTGTTAGATTTAATATGTGGAGAAAACAACATATTGGGCAGAAAGGAGTCAATAGATTATTTCGCCAGTGCCACACTTAATAACTACAACTGTTTGGAAAAAATTTATTTATTTCCATAAAGTAAACCAAGGAAGATAAGAGTGACACTTATTCTTGTGCAGAAAAGGGACTACTGTCTCACAAAGTTAGGTAGGATTTGCCTTAGTCAGAAAAAATTGCATTCGTTTTTGGAGGCATTTCCCATAGTATTTCAAGCCCTTTTCATAGCACTGTTCATTAAACAGACTTAACTGTGTTTCTGATTTCTTCTGTCAGTTGGCTATGTCCATTTTGTCTGTAAGTTTTGTGAAATTCAAAATCTTTGACTTCTGTAAATATTTCTTGGCCTAGCTAAATGAGTACACAGAAAACAGTCTTCCCAGACTTCCCAGTGATAACCAGGAAGCCTACCAAAACATCCATGCAGCTCTTTTCCAGAAAAAGTCAACATGCTGAAGTGCTCAGCAAGATTTGGAAAAGTTCTAGGCATTTACATGAAGTTCAAAGATTTCAGAGTTACATGCCCGCTAAATCTAAAACATTTTAAAGGATTCACTGTCATGTTTTGATGTATAAACCACTGTTTAATTTTAGGATTCAAGATGAAATCTAACATGACATGATTATCCAACACCTGCCTATGCTGAAATTCTTACACATTTCTCTGGTATTTACATCTGGTATTTACAACAATAATAGACAAAGTATTGATCTCTAAGTCTGAATGGCAGAACAACTGAATGGCAGATGTTTGGTTTGCTTTGAGATACTTAATAATGATTATGCCTTTGAAAAGTATTTCCCATGATAGTAGGTGTCAATGTGCAGGTAGAGGAAAAGAGTGTGTCACTTAGCTATTATTTTGTTGATTTTTGAGATTAATCAAACAGCCTTTATTTTTGTGGCTTTTGTATCCTTTTCTTCAACTGAGATAATGCCACAAAGAATAATATTTCACACAGAAACATGCCACAAAGCTTGATTTCATTATAAAGGAAAAACTGGANGGCCCTGCCTGTGGCAGGGGTGTTGGAACCTGATGATCCTTGGGGTCCCTTCCAACCTGGAATTCTATCAATTCTATGATTCTATGATAATGGGGTCTTTTTTCCTTTTCCTTGTTCTTCTTGGCATAATGGCACAATGTTACATGACTGAAATATGTGTATCCTTGACCTTTTAACAGAAAAACAATTAGAAGCAGTGAGAAGACAGTAGTGCAAATATGGAAAAAATAACCAGCCACTCAAGTCACCAAATCATATTGTATTCCAAGTCAAGGATTTTTAAAATGTAGTCATTCAATTGTACTGTCATGTTCCTGAACAGCATATGGTCTCCATGATTGCAATAACACTGCTGGGATTACTCCAAGAGGAAGGGAGCCTTAAATTCTTGCTGATGATTTTTTTTTGACTGACATGACCATAATGTGGGGCAGAAACAGCATGTAACTAGAGAGCTCCAGGTAATGATGAAGAGGTAGTAAGGCTGTGCCTGGATGGAAATCCTGGAGAAGAGATTGCAGTTACTATAATTTTGTAAGTCAGAATTCATGTCAGTGGAAAAGACTCGAGAACATATAAGCTTTGTGTACCGTTTCTAAGGGACACGTTGCAGATTTTATTTATCTGCGCTTGCATTGCTTTTGCAAATCTTCTTTTCTTCATTATTAAAAGGTTTCTATACCAAAAGGAAAAGGCAGCAGGAGACAATGAGGTATTTTATAATTCTCTCTTCACCTTAGTTCTTTCTCTGTATTTCCAAGGGAACAATTCATGTGGAACAAACATGTGCAAAGGACACAAGATCCACATAAAAGGGCACCAAGCATCCTGTTTGTGAATAGTTGTCATGTAGTTGCAGCCAGCTGCCAGCATGTAATGATGATTTATACTTTGGCTACCATTTGCTTGCCTTACTTGTGATTGGCTCTTAATCCTGCCTAGATGGAACGATTGGGCTGCTTTCAAAAGACATGGCACTTGAAATGAAGCAGTTGTTAATGCTTTTCCTAATCCATCCATCAGCTGAAGAGCTCTAATCAAAGTGGTTCTAACAGTGATCATCTAAATATGCAGATAGCATAGGCTGACAGGAAGAGGCAGCTTCAAGGTGCATACTTGGGCTGAGGGAGCAGCAGTCATGCCAGGTAGTCATACTGATTTCTCTGTTGTGCTTACAACTTTGATTAAGAGATAATTTGAGAAAGATACTTTACCTTGCCAAAGAGTGGAGTTGAAGGTACAGAGAGGAAGGAAAATGCTGGTGAAGAGGTTGTGTCATTGGTAATCTAACCTGGGGAACAATGAAATTTTGACTGTTTGCATGAGGCCTCTGCTAAATGGCCAAAAATAGTTGCACATAATTACCAAGTTTTCAGCTGAATAATTTGGCAGAGTAATAAAACATGTGCAGAGGCTTTCCATCGCCTCATGTGGTCTCTGTGCTTGTGAAGGGCAAGAAACACTTAAACTGAAACAGTCCTGGTGTGTGGATTCTCTGCTGGACCATCATTTTTAACTCAGTTTCCTAAAGTCAATTACTTTTTAGTTGGGAAGTTTTGCTAATTAATTCCTAGCCAACATGGCTTCTCAGCTTATAAAAGCAAGCAAACCAAATGGGAAGAAAATCACCCTGAGTGTTATAAATTAAAAAACAAAACAAAACAAAACAAAACAAAAAAAAAGAAACTCATGCAAAAAAATAACCCTTTAAAATGTCTTATAAAGTTCAAGTGTTGTTTCTGTGAGTAAAAGACCTTGGGTAAGACAAATTCTATCCATGCAGCCAAACAGCAGTGTACGTTTATTACTGAACTCTCTATGACCCATATATAAAGTACCCACGATACTGTACCTGCTATCTGACCTAAAAATAACATCTACAGTACGTACTATACATTTTAACTGTGATCTGGAAATGTATGGAGAAAAAAGGTAAAAAAAATCTAAAAAAT
>WBMW01006240.1:0-34429 GCA_013396635.1 Penelope pileata | reverse complement strand
CGAAGCAGCTGACCTCGGAGACCTCAGAGGTAATGTTGCCGTACACCCAGCAACATGAAGACAGAAATTTCTAACCACATAGAACAAATACAGAAGAAATTAGATACAGGTAGAATGAAATATTAAATAAAAAGATTAGCCAGTAACCAGTGTGTTAGGGAAGTCAAGTGAGATAAGCATATTGCTCTTGTAATGGCACAGAAGAAATAGATGATGATCATATAAGGCTATATATCATGTCTAATGCTCTACACTTTGGACAAATCTTAGCCTTCCCTCCATGAAGTTAACAGACATGGCAATTGCATCTCACTATGAAGCAAGAACACAGCCTTTGCTTGTGCTGTCACATTTCCAGTGTCTGCTCTGGAAAAACCAAGGTTTTACCATCTCATGAGATAAAACTATGACATTGTGTATAGCTGTGCATGCATATTATGTGGGTTTCTGTCACATGCCACAGTATGTGTTTTTGTGATTTGCATTAACATCTGTTTATTTGGCTCTCATTAGTGTTTTTTCCCTTCCATCATAGATTATCCAGACTTTAGAAAGGCCTTTGATACTGTCTCCCATAATATTCTCCTGGAGGAATTGGCAGCCCATGGCGTGGACAGGTTCACCCTTTGCTGGGTAAAAAACTGGCTGGAGGGCTGAGCCTAGAGGGTTGTGGTTAATGGAGTTAAATCCACCTGGCGACTGGCCACAAGTAGCGTCCCCCAGGGGTTGATATTGGGGCCCATCCTGTTTGATATCCTTATTGATGATCTTGATGAGGGGATTGAGTGCGCTCTTAGAAAATTTGCAGATGACACCAAGTTGGGAGGATCTGCCTGAGGATAGGCAGGCCCTACAGAGGGATCTAGACAGGCTGGATTGCTGGGCTGAGGCCAATGGGATGAGGTTCAATAAGGCCAAGTGCCAGATTTCTTAGGTGCGTTATCTTTGATGGGCAGGTGTTTCTCTGGAGATCACTTACATCTTTTCATTAACTAGAAAGCAAAGCAGAACACTGCTTCCAAAATAACTGCAAAATCAACTGGAATACACATGCAAGGTCAATGAAAATGTTGGGTGAACAGATTCTCACACTACATTTTTATCCTTCTCATTCTTGCTGTGATCTTCTTGAAGATTAGGTTTCTTTGCTATCACTTCCTGAAATTTGTAAAGTGTCGCTACAATGTGCAAGAAAAGCTATTAATAAGAAGAATAAATTTCATTTCTGCAGTGCCAAAACACTACCAATGATCAAGGTGTATCACATAAAACACAGCAAAATTAAAACACAAACACAACATCAACAAATGTTGTATTAGATGAAAATTAAAACACAAATAGCAAATCACTATTTCTTATTAAAAAACATGTCAATACATACAAAAAGAAAAATAAAGCTGTGATATCCAGTTAAAAAGAAGTTTCTTTCTACACTAAAAGTTAAGAAGAAAAAGGAACAGCTAATAATATTTTAATCCTGCAAATACAAGGCTGAGAACAAGAACATATCTGTGTATTTATATACATATATATCTCTTGTAGATGACTTTGTTCCTCTGCATTGACTTTGAAGGGACCCAGAGTAATCTAGTATTAAAAGGCTTGAAAATAAGCAAATACTATTGCAGAAAAAAAAGTTATATTCTCATCTTTTCCAATATTTTCCTTAAAATATTCTGTCTAACAGAGATGCAAAGATATTCAGAATAAAGAGCCAAATTCTCTGATGGACAAAGACCATATTGCTCCATAGATGTAGGCAGAAGAGCTGGTAGCCACAGGGATCACTCCTACCATTAGGTCACTTTGAACTTCGTTCTAAAAACTGGACAAGTCCTTGAATCATTCTTTATTCACATGACAGCAGCGCCCAGGAGCTTCAGTTGTGAAGGGCCATACATACGATACAAAAAATCAGCCCTAAGTATTTAAATTAGTCCTTGTGGAAAAAATCAATGTTTTAAATGAATGAGGTCAAGAGATAATGAGGAATAAACAAAGCAACATATTTGGCCAACATAACAACATAACTCCCATCTGACTTTAGGTGCCTAAATAACATAGAATCTTTATTTACATTTATTTACCTAGAATTACTACGCAGAGAGACAGAAAAGAGAGAGGAACCCTTTGAGAGTGACTGATCCCATTTAAGAACATGGGAACTGTTCCTTCCTTAGGATCTACCCATTTCCCACCCTTTCCCATCGTCCCCTGATCTTTCAAATCAACACCTATCCAGAGAATCTGATAATTCTTGCCCAGTAATGCACCCAAATTTATTTAATGTGAAAGAATCAGGGCATCTGGTAGTTTATGTTTCTTCCAGTCCCATTTCTTCCAGTCCATGAATATTTAACTGGCCAAAGTACACACCCAGAGGTATTGGGTAACACAAATGAAGTAGAATTAGCATGGAATGAAATAGGACTTAGGTCCTGTGTGAGTAACAGATTTTGAGTTATATTTTCTTCTACTGTTTTTATAAAGTACTTTGCGTACTATCTGCACCATAACTAATGCTGTCTCAATGAATCAGAAACTAAAATTGTGTTTATGTTGTGCATGGTTGTCTTGTCTCCCCAAAGTTTATTTAATAGGTAAATATACAGTAATTTAAAAAAGGAGAGAACACTTGTATAGTATGAGTGTACTCCATATAACCTACTTAATTAAGGATGTAAAGACATATTTCTGGAGACAATTCAAAACATAAAAAAGCTTCTCCTCCGCCTGTTTAATTCTTTTGAAATGTTATCATTAAAACATTTGGTAAAGCTACAAAAGACCATGGAGCTTATGTAATCTAGATCACAAAACTGGCAGTAAATTGTGCAATATGAAGTAGTCATAATATAATAATTGGAGAAATAATATGGAGATTGAATTTCCTACATTAACTATTCTTTTTATTTGATTAATTATGGAACTATGTATTTAATAGGTAAAAAATAAAGTTGTACCTCAGTCACTTCATTTTAGTTCAGGCTTAATGAGCTAACTAAAGAAATATAAAGGAGGGAGTTTAAATGTAAAAGAAAGTCCACTTGTCTGTAAATTATTAAATACAGATGGGAAGCTCCTACACCACAACAGATGGCTTGCAACTACAAACAAATTAGCATATAGACAGCCATTACTGAATTCAATTAAATGTGAATCTAAATATTAATTAGGATTTAAAAGCGATAGCATAAGCAGAATAAATTGCAGGTTTCTGTAGCATAGGGAAATTTGATTACAGAGGAGGGATCTATTGACAGTTACATTGAAATTTGACACAGTAATTATTATGAGTCACATGCAGCTCTAGAGTGAAGAATATCATATTTTATGTGTGCTTTGTGCAGAGGTCAGTTCCAGTCTATTAACCCATGGTGGGAATTGATCTAAGATATGAAATAACAAAGATTTTTTTCCCTCAATGCTGTCTAGTTCCAGTGCATTAACAAATACTCTAAAACATAAATGTATTTCCAAAAATGAGGTGTTTTGTGTCCAAAAAATAAATGCTTCTCTGGACAGAATTGCTATTGCTTTACCATATTATTACGTTATAACAGTACATTATTTCTGCATAAATTGTGATAGTCTGATTGAAAAAAATAAAACATTTGTGAAGACTGTAGTGACATGATCAAAGGCTATGGTCAGAAAAAGAGACATAGATTAGTTCAAAAAATAGTAAATAATTTTTACAAGAGCAGGAATGCGAGACCAAATTCCAAAGCAGTAGTTACATTTTGCCTATATAAATTCTCTGTAGTGATTTAAAATTATATAACACTTTTTCACTTCCTTTTCAAAATAATTTTGTTCTAGTAATTACAATTGTATAGCCTTGTAATATGTTATTATCATTGCCATGAGCTTCATATTGTGTTTGCAAGGTCTCGGGTCTGAAGCTTGTCAGGCCTGGTCTGCCTCAATGTTTCTTGATCTGCCTGCAGTTTTATTTTCCTTGACTTAGCTACAAGAGCAATCTAATTGACCAAGTGTCTATATATAACTTGTTTACTTATATATATTAGATATTTTTATATGGTATATGCATTTTTATATAGTATTTTGATGCAACTTGGAGCTGCAGGCCAACGAATACAGAAGATGTAAAAGAATGTTAGCAAACAAATAAATATACCTAAGTGGAAGAAAGATGAAAATAGATAAATATTAATTTAAAAAAAAAAAAGAGCAGAAGAAGAAACCATCAACATTAACATGTTGATCTCAGCAAAGGTTCAAATGCTGACAGTTTACTGGAACAACACCTGCCACCATCATCAACATCAGGAACCAGAGGAGTAGTAGAAGGGTGAGCATAACACTAGGGAAAGAGCCTGAAATTAAAAAGTGCATGGATTTAAATTTAAATTTTGTTTTTGCCGCTGTTGTGACTTTTCGAAGTACTCTACCAGTATTATTATTCTTTTTTTCTATGCATATAGACTAACGTTGATTCTAGAATTGGACTATAAAGATTTCCATTATGTTAACAATAATTTACTGACTTGTACATATAAATTGTACTTTCTCTTTACACATAAATGAGATTTTGAATGTATCGCATTATACATGTTATACATTGATTATTGAGATGGCTGAATGACAGTGTTATCATGAGTAATTCTGTAAGCACTTTCAAGTCTAAAGTGAACAATGTACCCTTATAACTTTCAAAATTTTCTTTTAATTGTTAACTTAAAAAGTAAAGAGTTCTCTGGTTAGAAAGTGCCAGCGTTATGCCTGGTTATTTGGCCAATCGTTTCAGGGGCACAGGGGGACAGTCTTGGAAAAAACTGTAGCAGTGAAGGGAGATTGTTGTTCATTGCATCCTGGAGGATTATTGTCCATCTGGGCGAGCTGTGTTTGTGGGCCCATTGGGCTACATCCCACTACTTCCAGTTAAACCACTCGTGAAGGCCATTAGCATTCACTTGACTGAATTTGCCCATTGCTCACAGAAGTCACGCAGCTATTCAGGTGCCCAATGTGAGTGTTGTTAAAAAAGGGGGAGGCAGTAAGTAAGTACTGCTCCAGCAGAGGAGCAGTAAAGACCTGGAGGAAAAACTGTAAAATACTTATCTGGATCAGAAGAGAACTTCAGCATTCCACTACAGATTTCCTCTCCAAGTGTCAATGGTTTTCCAGTTGCAGCCTGAACTTCCCACACCTAGTTCTAGCCCTGTCCCAAACTGAGAACTATTTTTCCTTTCCTACTCAATCAACCTTTTATATCCTTCTGATGGCCTCCACTTCCATTCTTCTTCACTGAAGAAGCAGCAATGATCCCAGAAATGTTTCTCACAGTCTACATTTTCAATTGTTGATATTTCTATATGAATTCTTTGAACTGTATCAAGGAGAGATTTGATTAGAACTCCACTATAACTCATAGATTGAGATAAAACTATTTACTAAGAGAAAAGGAAAAGAAGAAATAACAGTAATGATAATTATATGTATATAAATACACAAAACGAGTGATGCACAAAGCAATTGCTCACCACCTGCTGACTGATGCCCAGACAGTTCCCAAGCAGTGGCAGCTCCCCTGGCCAACTCCCCTCAGTTTTATACTTTCCCACATGAAGCCGTGTGGTACGGAATATCCTTTTGGGCCAGCTGAGCCTCTCTTTTTGGAGGGGCCCTGGTAAGGAGTGACCATCAAAAAGCTGCTTGGCCTTGGCAGAAGCAGTTTTCTCCTTGGTCATATCTTTTGTTACACCTGGTAACCACATGTGGACAGAGATAGGCTGCAAGTCTTCAGGCAATGTCCATAGGTGTTCATGCAAACTTTGAGACAGAGTTCTTGCAGCGAGCTTTGAGACAAAAAGTTCAGAAACAGTCTTTCACATGACCCCATTTGCTTATTTGTTTCAGAATTTTATATTCTTGACAGCACGGCAGCCCAAGCTGGTCTCTGTCTATTCCAGAGACTCCATGCTTTGGGAGTAGTCACGCCCCTCGCAGGAAAATGCCAGCAGTTCCAGTTCCCTCTGCTAATGTGTTAATTGATCAGAGGAAGAAAGTCTTTCATGTCTTTGAGATGTTCAACAACTGTTCTTGATAAAAAATAGTGTTAGCACAGTTTTTCTTTGTGGTACACTGAGAGCCAAGCATATTAGGCAGAATCATCACATCAGTAGAGCCCAATCCTTGTTGAATCCCCATCTACGGATAGCTTTTTTTCCACAGTGTCTTCTTTCACTGACAACATACATTCCTCAACAGAGTTTGCTATAGGCAGAGTATGGCAAGATGTTTCAGGGAAGAGAGAATCCTCTATATTCCCAGCTACCATATATACATGTATATATATGTATGTATGTGTATATATAATAGAATACATTAAATAGAATATAAAATGAGTCTTGCAACACAAGTTTGCCCATACTTTTACCAATATTGGACAATAAAAATATATTTTTATATTTCATGCAAGCTTTTCTTTAAATTACGTTGCTTAATAAGATATGAGACAAAACAGCAGTCCTAGTGATGTTACCAGAAACTACAGCTCACATTTATTTAAGTTTGAGCTAATGCCATTTCTCTATGTGCTAGCCATAAAGTGGATATATTTGTGCGTATTTCTTCATAAGCAAGTCTGGTATTCAACAGAATATCAATACATAATTTCTTAAAAATATATTTTTCTTTTTGATCTCCAGATAATAACGACCTGTATTGAAATATGTGGTTCATATCTGCCATATAAATTCACATAGGAAGGAAATGAGTTGCATTGAATGCATGCATGGAAAATAGGGATAAATTTTAAGATTACCTTCAATGCAACATTCTATGAATTCACAAAGCTTTATTCTTAGTATTTCCTAATCTCAATCAAGAAGAGTTTCAGCATCTTCTTTTTTGGAATTTACTGCATATCTGAAGTAGAACATCTCTATTAGAATATTTAGTAATGATCTTTCTTGAACACATGTTCCATAATTGCATTCTAAAAATCTTTAAAATCTTTATCACGTTGGAATGATATTAGATATGTTTATGTAAATATAAATGTAGGTATTGGATGATTTAGATATGTTTATGTACATTAAAATTCACATATTTATATGCTATCATTTTTATTGTAGTTTATTTTGGCCAGAGAACTAGGTTTAAAATGACATTCAATTTGTTGTAAATTGCATTCTAATCTGAATTATCTTAGCCCATTTAAATTCATTTCTATATGCATTTGGAATGGAGCTGTTATCCTTTCAGAAAATCTCCTAATACATTTAAAGACCTTATTTGAATACAGCAGTCCTGATAGTAGAAAGTGAGAAATGAAACACTGAGAATAAATGGCCCATGAAGTTCTGGGAATAAAAAGGAAAAAGAAGAAGTTTATGTTTGAATATTTATTTAAGAATATTAAAAAAGACAGTTGTGTCTAGTTTTTGCCATATCAGGAAATTTAATTTTTTTATATATAAAGGTCAACATTTACTTTTTAATACTGAAATTATATGTTTTCTGGCCCAGGTTGAAACATTAATAATTTCACATTTAATGCAGCTGTAAAACATATAGACAGTAACTTCTTAAACCTAAACTTTGCTTATTGTAAGTGGAATTATGAGGCTGAGAAAGCTTGCAGAAAAATGATTCCTTGAAAAAGGGGAAATGGTATGTATACTGCTTTGCCTGATATAGAATCATAGAATCATAGAATGGCCGGGGTCGGAAGGGACCCCAAGGATCAACAAGTTTCAATTCCCCTGCTGCAGGCAGGGCCACCAACCCCCAGATCTAGTATCAGATCAGGTTGCCCAGGGCCCCACCCAACTTTGTCTTCTGAGCTGGTTCATGTTCAGTTTTTCATCCACAAGGGCCCCTAGGTTCTTCTCAGCTGGGCTACTCCCGAGGAGTTCTTCTCCCAGTCTGTATATATACCTGGGATTTTTCCTACCCAAGCGCAGAACCTTGCACTATGTTGTGTTGAACCTCATTAGGTTCACACAGGCCAACCTTTCAAGTTTGCTAAGGTCTCTCTGGATGGCATTCCCTCCTTCTATGGTGTCAACCTCACCACTCAGCTTGGTGTCATCAGCAAACTTGCTGAGGGTGCACTCGGTCCCACTGTCTATGTCACTGATAAAGATGCTGAAGAGCACTGGTCCCCAGACAGATGCCTGGGGGATACCACTTGTGACCAGCCTCCACCTGGACATAGAGATGTTGGCCACAACTCTCTGGTTGCGATCATCCGACTAATTCTTTATCCACTGAATAGTCCACCCTTCAAATCCATATCTCTCCAATTTAGAGATAAGGACGTAGTGGGGAACCATGTCAAAGGTCTTGTACGAGTCAAGTAGATGACATTGGTCACCTTCCCTTTGTCCACTGATGCTGTCACTCCATCATAGAAGGACACCAGGTTTGTCAGGCACGACCTTCCCTTGGTGTAGCTGTTCTGGCTGTCTCGGATCACCTGTTCATCCCTCATGTGCCTTAGCACATCTTCTAGGGGGATCTGTTTCATGATCTTCCCAGGCACAGAGATGAGTTTCACCGGCCTGTAGTTCCCTGGGCCCTCCTTCCTCCCTTTCTTATAAATGGGAGTAATGTTTCCTTTTTTGCAGTTACCGGAGACTTTGCCTGACAGCTATGACTTTTCAAATACAATGGAGAGCTGCTCAGCAACCACATCAGCCAGCTCCTTCAGGACTCTGGGATGCATGTTATCTGGCCCCATAGACTTGTACACATTCAGTCTCATGAGGTGGTCTCTTACTTGGTCTGCCCTTACAGTGGGGTGGGGATTTACTCCCCCAGTTCCCACCTAGAGATTCAGGGATGCAAGGTTCAGGTATGTGAGAAATACGAAAATCTTGGCTGCCAGTGAAGATCAAGGCAAATAACTCATTAAGTACCTCAGCCTTCTCCTTATATGTTGTAGCCATATGTGAGTATCACTATTCCTTTTCTTCCTATTTCTCTTGTTTGATTATTTTCGATGATTTGATTGCTATACTTATTATGTAGCAAATTCAGTAAACAACATTGAAGTAGCATTCAGTGCTACTAAGGAAAAAAACTGTAAGGAAGATGAGAGGTGTAGATTACCCTGAACAATTTCAAGAAAGGAACCAGGATCCCTGCACAAAAAAAGTTATACCTAAGAGAGGACCTCAAGGAAGTTGGGTGATCATTTGTGATGTCAACTGCTTAGATTTTGTTATGTTAAATTTATTTTTAATTATCTGCTTTGACGGTTTAGTGTTTAGTATTCTTTGAAAATGAGAGGCATGAGTAGACTAATGCTGCAAATATACCTTAATGTTACTTAAGTACACAGATAGGAGGATATATTTTTTAAAAATTTCTATCTAATAATGTTAGTACACTAATAAGCTATTGAGTTTGTTCTTAAAATAAGTGTCTCTCAGAAAAAAGGACCAGATCCTCAATGAACTCTGTTAAAAATACTTTAAATGCGTTTTCTAAGGCCTGAAGGGCAAAATATGGTATAAGCTGTTACAAGAGTCCCATACGGAAGCTGTCATTAGCAGGAAGCTGCAGAATAATGCAATGAAAATCTCCACATGAATTATCTAATCCATAGCCAGAACAATTCCCCTCCTCACTGAAGTCACTGCATGATTCAGCAGGCTCAGGATAACCCTGCCTGTTTTAAGGGACTGCCTCCATTCTACTCCTTTTTCCCTCAAGCAGATTTCTCCTTTATGCTGGTCCCCCTCTTTTTGTCAATCTCTGTTTCTTTATTCTTTTCATTGAAAATGCTGTATGCTTTGTACTCCTACTCTAAGGAAGCTTAACCTAAGAACACAAATAGAAGGGTACAGTACAAAGTCAAATGAATGTGAAATTGAATGAGATGTGAAAATCTCATGGTGAAAATGAATTTTCAAATTCTCAGGGTGAAAATGAATGAGAAATGTGTGCCTGGGAGGAGGTGTGGGAACCGGGACGGTTTGCAGAAAGGTGAAATTCAGGAGACCTCAGGATGAAGATGAAAATTCAAGAGTCTTTCTGCATCCCCAAGGTCAAATGAAGTTTCACCCTTCCTTCACATTTAGGAAATAATTATGCGTTAGATGATTTCAAGAACAGAGAAATTTAATTAAATAGCCTGGGGCAGATAAACATAGGAGCATTAAGTTTCTCTGCCTGTTTCATGAAAACACGGCCAGGTTTAAGTTAAACAAGATTCAGATACATCTGCCTGAGATCAGAAAAGACTAAACAACAAAATGATGCTTAGTTTGTGCAGTTACGAGAGGTTATTAACTGGTATTGTGATGTGAAAATGTAGCAGAAATAGAAAGCTTTTATTGGTGCAGCCTGACAATAAGCCTCAACAGTGTATGCGCAGACATACACCTATGGCTAATCTCCTGTTTCTGATTGCTGGCTACTGATGTTCTGATGAGGTGGCAGTGGTTTACTGAATCTGGGTTTTTCCTTTATGAATAAATTAGCCAGTCTTCATGCAAAAAATATTAGCTGCCAAAAATTGAATTCTTAAATGAGATTTTATTTGTATTTTTTATTATTGTTTATTTTCTTTGCTTGCTTGTTTTTGGCCAGAAGGTTCAATAACAGTTAATTTAGCTAACCAAGACAGCATGAATACCACAAAACCTCAAATTCATGTCAAGAGGAAGATTAAGACTTTCGTGCTCTGGGGTCTTGTAACAGAATTGTAAATTCAACGTAAAAAGAAACTGTTTGTTAAGTTGCCATAGGTCTTTCAGCAAGAGAGTTGAAATAAATTGAAAAGTAAGAGGCTCTGGGAGGATCAGGAAGAAGAAAAAAAAAATTTGTTCTGAATTTTTAGGAATATCATTCTCAAATAGTCATTTTAGTTATTTTTTTTTCTCTACTTGTTTCCCTATTTGACCAGAACTATCAACAAGGTAACATACTATGTTGGTGAAATACATACCTATCATTTAAAAATAGACTTCTACTTCGTTACACTGAAACTAAAAAATAAATTAATGACAATTTTATTAAAGTAGAGTTTTGCAAAGGCAAGTTAACAAAATAAAATAAATATTACTTCTACCTAGAAGTAAAAAATTTTGTAAAACTACGTAGTAGAAGAAAAAACAAATGAAACATTTAAAATTCTTTAAATTTCACACTCTGGCTGCAAAATTTTTGAATTTCAAAATACTGTTAAGTTAAAAGGAGTAGTCCAGAAAAATCCACTCTATAGGAAAAGTCATTGGTTTTCAAAAAAGCAGATAGTCTTAAAAACTTTTATTAAAATATTTATTGTCTTCTGTCAAAAGATAAAAAAGAGTAATTATTGACAAAATCAGAATATCTTACCATGAAAAGATTTATATTGTCTTGGAAAAGAATATCGGGAGTACGTTATTTGGTGCAATAGATAAAATTTGGAGTTTTGTTTTTCTTATAATATTATATTCCCTAGTCACTCTAATGATAATGTTATTCTGTCTTAGATGTACATTAATGTGAATTTCACATAAACACTTAAACTGGTATATTGCTGATACAAATATTATTAAAGTGCTGAAAGCATTTTGAAAACTGTTGTCTGTTTTCAGTGACTACCATAATATGGCAAAAATGGGGGTTCTGGGACAGTCCATATTTCACAGGCAGAAGACAGGTTTTCAGGTTATGCTGATGCAGAGAGTACTATCAGCTGCTTCTACCATTCCTCACTGCAGCACAGGAACAAAAATTCCACATACAAATGGAAAGTACTTCAGTACAGTTCTGATACACTCTTTCATCCCATAGCCAAATTGAAAGCTTTTCCTTCTGAGATGAAGCTGTACTTCAGCATGAAGAGTTTCCATTCTGCAGAACTCCATCTTTAGGAATTTGCTGCAGACATGAGAAGACAAAACATCAGAGCTTTGATGAGTTTGCATTGTTGTTAACCAGAGTATAAGGAAGGAAACAGAATTTGATGTGAACTCATGACTCTTCAGAAAGTTAAATGGTTTTGGATTACTTATTCTGGGGATCTGTAGTGCCTCATACAGATGGATGGTGACGAGGGTAGGGCTCCATGCAAGCCCTCAAGAGGTGGTCCATGACCAGAATTTCTACAGAGCTTTCAGCACAATTCTTTTTCATAAATTAAAAAATGTTTTTGATAGTTTTCTCTCTGCAACTTTTCAACTGAAGAATAAATGTTTTTGTAAGTTTTCCTTCATATGTATGATTTATATGTTTTTCTCAATGTTTTTATTTTCTGAGTGAAAGTGCTTTGCAAAATTTATGTGGGCAGCAGTCCTATTTGTAATCTATAATCTGCTTGAATTCTCATGGAAACTATTCTTCCATAAAAGATGAGATAGACAGAGAGAAAAGCATGCACTCCGCTGTTCAGAAAAAGAGTTAATTGGAGCTGTTCAATATCTAGTGGTTTGAATTACATCATTGTTTTTCTTCACATTATTTTGCAACATCCACCTCCTGTGGAAGAAGTAGAATAAAATTATATGGGCCAAAGTCTCTGAATCTTCAATCTACTGTAGCATATTATGTAGTACTGTTTGCAGGTACATGGCTGTTTGTCTTTTCTTTGACACTAATTTAAAGAGCCATCAGCTAAATTTGTATACTCTGCCATCTTTATGTGTGATTCTACCATACAATTTAAATATTCAATACAAATATCTGTTTGAAAAAATAAACTTAAAACGAGGTTAAACAAATTCCAAAGAAGTTACCAACAAAGTTAAAACGAGTTAACCAAAAGAAAAATAATTTCTTTGTATAATAAAATACATTGAATGAATTTGGAGTTTAGGTCAGATCCAAACCTCATTCTTACATTGATAACAAAATGATAAAGTTTAGACACATGGCCATGTTGATATTCACAGAAGGGGCGTACACAATGCCCTCTGCTAAGAATGTGTTCTAGCTATTTTGAGGTATAGAAATGTGCAAGAAAATTAAAAGTGAAAAGCATATATGTCAGTGTGCAAGACATTTGAAAGGATCTGAGGAGAGATTTTGCGTATCTAGTAATATTTGGAGAGGAGAGGAAAAATAGCAATATTTGTTTTAATTTTAATCAACAGTGGTAGGACATTTTATTATCCTGCCTTAATTTCTTCTGCTTCATAGGAAGAACAAATTCTGTACAATACTATTTATTTTAAAAACACTTGTCAGCACTTGTGAGGACTTGAGAACTCTAACCTGGGCTGCATCAAAAAAGGGGTGGCCAGCAGGAAGAGAGAGGTGGTTTCCCCTCTCTATTTTGCCCTCATGAGGCACCATCTGGGGCACTGCGTCCAGGCCTGAAACTCCCAGCACAAGAAAGACATGGAGCTGTTGGAGTGGGTCCAGAGGAAGGTCACGAGGATGACTAGAGGACTGGAGCACCTCTCTTATGAAGAAAGGTTGAGGGAGTTGGGCTTGTTAAGCTTGAGGAAGAGAAGGCTCTAGGGAGAGCCTGCAGCATTCCGGTACTTAAAGGGAGCTTATAAACAGAAGGGGGATCAACCTTTTACATGAGTAGATAGTGATAGCACCAGGGGGAATGGCTTTAAACTAAAGGAGGAGAGATTTAGATTAGATATTAGGAGGAAATTTTTTACACAAAGGTTGGTGAGGCACTGGCACAGGCTCCCGAGAGAAGCTGTGGATGCTCCATCCCTGGAGATGCTCAAGGCGAGGTTGGATGGGGCCCTGGGCAGCCTGATCTAGTGGTTGGTGGCCCTGCCTGTGGCAGGGAGGTTGGAGCTAGATGATCCTTAAGGTCCCTTCCAACCCAAGCCATTCTATGATTCTATGACTTCATCTTTAACTGAGGATATGACAGCTTCCCGGTCAGTGATGGAGCTGATGATCACTTTACTCCAGGCTGTACGCAAGACCTTAAGGGTTCAGGTGGTAATAAAGCTTCCTGAATGATATTTGATAACTGTCTTATTCCTTTGAGTATTTAAGAGTGGAGAAAATCCTTGACATCACATGACTGGGAAAACTGATATTCACATCAGAAGCATCAGTTAGCGTAATTTTGGAGACCAGGTGATATAACAAGGAGGTAGAAGAGAAATGTACTATAAAACAGTACAGTGAGCATGTATCAGATCTGATTACTGACCCCTTCTGTGGAACTCACAGTGTAAGAAACAGATGAACAGAAGCTTCCAAATGGGTAGGACAAAGGAAAAAAAAATTAAAAACCAAAATGAAGAAACAAGCAAAAACCAACAAACAGAAAAAAACCAGAAAATGAAATACTGGGTGACTGGTTACAATAAAATGAAATTTTGTGTTCTATTTTATTAGGAGGAAATGACATGATTTGTTGATACGGGATCATGGATTCCACAAAGCTGTGGCTGAGAAATATGGAGAAGTTCACTGCTCTCAGAGATATAATTTCAAATTTTCTTGTCTCAAGAAGATATTTGGTTACAGTATGCTTCCATCCCTATGTTACAGTTGCTGCTCATGCTATCAAGGTTATAGCAAGGAAGGCTAGAAACAAAGCTGTGTTTTGGTTTTGGTTTCAATGAATATTGACCTGTTGCAGCCGCTGTTGGCTTTCAGAAGTATTTACTACAGCAAACTACATAGACGTGAAGTAGTGTGCCCTGGATTCACTTATTTCCCTACACATTTCTTGATCTTTGTATTCTCCATTTCACAAACACTGTCCTTTAAAAGATGAATTCTAAAGGATTTCTGACTTCCATTAACCTGTAACAACATGTACATAAGATAATATAAATCATATGCAAAATAAACAGAAACAGTAAGTTTGGCTTTACAGCTCTGGGTATGCAAGAGGTTTTTTTACTTCATATAGTGTACTGCATCTAGCTGCGATGGATTTAACTTTACCCACAGCAATCCATATAGGGCTGTGATTTGCACTTGTAGCTAGAACAGCATTGACATCACACTAATGTTTTCTTTATTACTAAGCAGTGCTGGCACTGCATCAAGGCTCTCTCAGAGCCCCCACCCAGCAAAGGTCAGCATGCTGGGGGTGAGCAAGAGGTGAGGAGGGGACCCAACCAGGGCAGCCAACCTAAACCATCCAAGGGGTATTCCACCCCGTATGATGCCATGCTCAGCCATATGAGCTGGGGAAGGGAAGGGGAGACTCTCACTGTGAAAACACCTGTCTTACCAAACAACTGTTGCATGTACTGATGACCTGCTTCCCAAGATGTGGCTGAATATTGCTTTCTAATGGGAAGTAGAGAACAACTTTTGCTTCCATATAGCCTTTGCTCAAGTTTCTTTTCCTTTAATTAAAGTGCTCTTTATCTCAACTTATGAGCCTTTTTTTCATCACATTTTCTGCCCATTTTTTTGAGTAGGGGGAGTGAGAGAGTGATGTGGTGGAGCATAGTCTGTCCATCAGTGTGAAAGCAACACAAATGGTAGTCTTCTAGAAGTGATAGAGTGCACAATTCCCTTTTACTTGCTGTTTTGAAGCAACTGGTCACATGGTCACAAAAACACTGGCATGTGGCTATGTATAAGCTACCAACAGCTTTCAGCTGCAGTACAGATTCCCTCCTCTTTAAAGAAGATAGCAAAGAACTAATGTAATACTACTAATCAATGAGTTTAAAAGAAGAGATTTCTTTACTAGTGGACACTTGTGGAAAAGACTGAGAAGACTTAAAATTAAGTTAAAGTTAAGAATGAAGAAAGAAGTGTGAAGAGAATAATAAAGAATATATTAAATTCAATTTAAAATAAAATGGAAATAGAAACAGTGAGATTATTTCTTCACAATGCAGCTAAAGATGTTTTCATCTTACTGTTAATAACTGTGTGATTTTCATACACTCTAAATTCTCCTTCAATTAGTTTTTTGTAATTTTACTGAATCGTGAAAAAGCTACTTTAGAAGTTCTGGAATCTAAAAAACATGCATTCTTTCCTTACTTATCGAGGTAGGCAGAAGTAATGAACTAGTTTATTGGAGTAAAAGCAAAAATAAACCTTTTTATTTTCACACCTGTATCCCAAATATGATGGGAATGTACTTGATGCTAGTCAGAGACTGCATATTTTTCTAAATATTTCGTCTGTTTTTAAAGTGGGGCAGAATGCTATAGGTTCAATTCTAAGTTATGATACTATAAATTGAGAATATTACATGCAGAAAAAATCATAAAATCTTCTGCGTAAAAGAAAGAACACTGTCATGGATCTGACAAATTGTTACATATATTTCACAGTTATAACTGATGAAATTATTTCAGATTACACTAATATCAGATGTATAACAATGACATATTTACGACAGGCAATTGCCTATAATGTGTAAGATCAGTAAAGTGGTATTTTTATTTTATATCTCTAAGTTCCAAACTCATATAATTTAATATGATTTTCCCAAGGAGCAAGATGAATCCTATAAATATAAAGCATAGTGCTCTTGCTTAGTCTTATGGTAGTTTCTTCTTTGTTTGGAAAAAAAAAAAAAAAAAGGTGGGAAAAGAAGAAAAAGAAAAAAGAGCTTCTACATGAAGCTCACGCAGAAACATAAAACCATAAACATTTATTTTGGCTCCTACATAAAGAATTTTCACTTTTGTCTGAATGTTTTAATTGCTGTGAAATGTCGTTTTGGCCAAAAGCTGAACACATTTAAAGCCCTTAGAATATTTTTTTTAAAAGAAGAGCACCTATCAAACAACTGCAGTTGTTCATTTGTTGTAAGGAGAATATAATTTGCAAAGTGCAACACTGCTGTAATGTCACAGAGTTTTAATGAATGAGTCATTAAATGTCCACCTAAGCCAGACAGAATCATTCTGACCATAATTATGAAGATTCTTTCAAATGAAGCAAGGCTAAGAGGATATTGCTGTATATTTTTGTTAGCTAGTACAAAAGTTGGAAGTGCTTCCTTCCATGTATAACGAAATGTCTGTTTTGATTTAGGGATAGGTTACATCAAATTAGACTGTACTTCAATTTTTTGAAACTGTTTTACTCAAAATGAAAAGTGTTATAAATCACAAAGCAGCTTGCACGTTTCTAGAAAAAATAAAATGTCAATTATTCTCCTGAATATCCTAACAGTTGTTTTCATTTCTGGATTTTTTTTGCCAATAAATACTATGCGTACGGTATGTGGCACTTATGTCTTCCTTTCCCTACACAGTAAGAAGTTAACATTTCACAGCTTTCGAATTTGTCAGAGCAAGCCGATGACTTCTGCTAATTTCCCTTTCTACAAGCATGCCTGTAAGGAGCAATTTCTTTCTATACATTAAAACTACTAAATGAATTCTCTGCTCTTCTACTCCGTATTTGTGTTTGCTGTAGAAGGTTGAGTTGTTTTTGAGAGTGTGTATAATGTTTTGCTTAAAGAAGTGGAGAACTAGTGGTCATCATGGCTTTGCCATTTGCCATACTTCAAAGAATGTATTCCAACACAATTTTCTTTAGTATAAAAATGCATAAGTACTCTTGTACCTGGAGACGTACTAGCAGAGTGCTTCCAGCCTGCATGAATATTGTATAACAACTATCTAGAGAACAAAAAACACAAATCTGTTCATATAGAGATCTACTTAAGTTTTACTCTTTAAACAGCAGTAAACAGCTGGCTAAAGACAGAATGAGCACATGATTTTAAACCATGTCTTATGGAAGTGTTGTTTTTATTTTTTGTAGGATGAAAATTTCATCCTGCAATCTCCATATTAAAACGATCTATCGATTTGTTATATGAAACAACTTCCAATGACTTTTTAATTCAAAAGCAAACAAGATAAATGCAAGACAAAAGTCTAGGTACTATGTTAAATCTAAATTATAATTCATTAAAACTTTGTTTTGCATTCTATGGCTGCAAACAGGTGCATGTTTCACTTTCCTTCTGAGATTGACACTGCAGTTCTGAGGTTCCTTAAGACCATGGGAGTTAATTAACAGTTAATTCAAGAAGTTGAAGACCACAAGAGACCCAGTTGGACTCTGCTTGTTAGAGGTTGAGAAGAGATTCTAGTTCTGAGACAGAAGTGGAAATCAGAATTCATTTGGGAGAAAATGGTGGTGCGGCTGACACACCTGAGGGATGGGATGCCATCCAGAGAGACCTAGATAGGCTTGAGCAATGGGCCCAGAAGAACCTCATGAGGTTCAGCAAAGCCAAGTGCAAGGTCTTGCACCTGGGTTGTGGCAACCCCCACTATCAATACAAGATGGGGATGAAAAGATAGAGCATAACCCTGCTGAAAAGGACTTGAGAGTACTGGTGGATGGCAAGCTGGAAATGAGCCAGTAATGTGCCCTCACGGCCCAGAAAGCCAATCATATCCTGGGCTGCATCAAAAGAAGCATGACCAGCAGGGCAAGGGAGGTGATCCTACCCCTCTGCTCTGAGCTGGTGAGACCTCACCTGGAGTGCTGAGTCCAGACGTGGAGTCCTCAGCACAGGAGAGACATGGACCTGTTGGAGTGTGTCCAGAGGCGGGCCACAAAAATGGTCCAAGGGATGGAACACTTCTCTTTNCAAAAATGGTCCAAGGGATGGAACACTTCTCTTTTGAGGACAGGTTGAGGGAGCTGGGGCTGTTCAGCCTGGAGAAGAGAAGGCTTCGGGGGGACCTGATAGCAGCTTTCAGTATCTAAAGGGGGGGCTTACAAGAAAGAAGGTGACAGACTCTTTAGCAGTGTCTGTGGAGATAGGACAAGGAAAAATGGTTTCAAACTGAAAGAGGGGAGATTTGGACTGGGTATAAGAAAAAGCTTTTTATGATAAGGGTTGTGAAGCACTGGAACAGGTTGCCCAGAGATGGGGTGGAAGACCCTGTCCCTGGAGGCTTTCAAGGTCAGGCTGGATGGGTCTCAGAGCAACATGATCTAGTTGTAGAAGTCCCTGTTCAATGCAGGGAAGCTGGACTAGATGTCTTTTAAAGATCCCTTCCAACTCAAATAATTCTATGATTCTATGAAATTCATTTCTTTCTCTATGGAATCTGCCTCATTCATTCCTCAGGATAAAGTACAGTCAGGGAATAAAACAAGGCAGTACAAGACAGGACTCCAGACTCATTCTTATTGTAAGATGGCAGGAGGCACAGAGAATTAAAATCAACAATGTAAGAAAACTGATTTGATGAAGAGTGATCCGAAGACTTTGACACTTTAGTGCTCTCTGTGAAATAATTTTGGACCTTGTAGGTTTTATAAAATTTCTTTGTAATATAGTCATTCCTGTGCATTCATTAAAAGTGCCTTCTTTTACTGAATGATAAATTTTTTTTAAAAAATGAATAATTCTGTTTTAAGAGCAAGATATCAATAGCTTGGGTCTAAGAAAATAAATTGTTATGCAACTGCCTTGTCTGTTGTAAGCATCAATCATTTTGTACTAAAGCACAAGTTTTACTGGAAAGAAAATGTGTAGCTTTTTAATTAAAACTGAACCATAGAAATTTATAACAAATAAGACAAATTTAAGTTGTACAAGTGAACTTCATTAACATATTTTGATTTCTTGGCTCCTCAGACTCAGTGTTCTTTAGCATAGTTTTCTCTATGTCATAAGATAAAATGAAAATTTCTTGTCCCTAAGTAATATTCTTATCTCTGTTAATGTTTCATATCATTTATCTAATCATCAAAAAAAAAAGCAAACAGAAACACTACACTAAAATAAAAACTAAAGGCAGAATTATATCGTATAGATCTAAAGACCACGTCTACGTAACACAAATAGCAAAATACATAATTCCCTGCTCTTGCTGCATTATCATTGTGAAATTGTATTCAAATGCAGTACCAGTAGTATAGCAAACAGATCCCACTGATTCACTGCTGTCCTGTGAACCACATCTAGCAAGATGTTCAGATACAGTTCCCATGTCAAGGCAACTTCACAGAAGGGCAACAGGACAAAGATGATGAGTTGGCCTCAGGTAATCCATGTATCTTGCTCAGAAACAAGACAGCTGAAACTGTAAAGGTAGTTGCTGGTCCTTATGGCAGGCAGTTTTGTGTCTAATCCATCTTCCAGTGATGCCGTGGAATGCCTGTGGCATCACTGTCATTTCTCACCTCTCAATGGTATGAATATCTTTGACCAAGCCCTGAAGGGTCTTTGCAGTATTTCTGGCTCTTGGCCAGGAGCATACTAGAGATATGGCCTTCAAAAATATCCTGTTCTCAGGGCAGGACACAACATCCTTGGATAGTCCTGTGCTACACCTTCTAGCATGTAGTTGACTCAGTTGTAGCTCAGTAGCCTGTGTGTTACATTCTCTGATAACACAAAGCTACAATAGTTGCTAACGGACTTCTTGTAAACGTCCAAATAGAAGATGACCAATAAACTCCCATTTTTGCCTGTCTTGTGAGACATGCAAAGAGAATCTAGCTGGTCAGTGTGTCCAAAACATCTAAGATTACCATAAGAATTACAAAGGCAAACGAACTATTCTGCCAGAAATTCTCAAAGACTACAGCAGAGATCTAATAATATATTCAGATTGAAACAGTAAAAATAGTGATCTTTTTTTTTTGTCTGAATAGAAATTCATTTAAAAACTGGATTATTAAATTGAGACATTTTAATGTCAGTTATGAAGTGTTACGTTTACACTAAAGGCTCATGTTGCTTATCATTGGTGATGCTCCTGAGTAAGTGAAAGCTTCTGCAGAAAATCCCTTTGGGAATTTCAGACAGAACCTCGTTTAACTGAGCAGTAATTGCTAATATCCTGAAATAGAAGGATCAATGTAAGACTTAAAAGTCACTGAAAAAAAAATTGCATTTAGATAGATCTTATACAAAAATAACAACAAAAGGCATAGTTGAGCCTGCATCATGCAGTAGTGTGTCTTTCTTTAATCACCTTGAAATTTGTTATTTGAGTTATCCTCTTCAGACAAGTGTAATGTGTGATTTCATGTCCAACACATCTGATTTTGATAACTTAATCCATTTTACTGATTTTAATTGTTTGGAGACCAAAGATACAGGCTTGTCTGATTGATTCCTGGAGAATTTAAGCCGATGCTTGTTCATAAAAGTTTATAATAATTAGCATAGAAAGATGACAATAAAAATGATCTATTTCTACTGGAAAAAAAAGTAATTGCTGACTCTCCTTGTAAAAAATCTCCAAAGTCTTTGCAATACTACCTACTGGCTCACTTGTTTAACTTAGCATGAAGTTCAGAATTAAAGATGTGGTTGTGTTAACATGAAGGAAAAAAGGGAAGTAGTTCAGGAAAGAGGGATTCAGAATGTAATTTCGCTCATTTACTGAGAAATCCTTTTGTCTGTAAAGTCTGACATGAACAAGGCAAGACTGTCTTCACGGACAAAATAAATAATGATCACCAAAAAATTCTAAAAAATATCACATTTCTTGAGTCAGTTAGTATTCCATAGATGAATGTGCAGAACATACTGAAGTACCTATCACATATAGATTTCATCAATAGAGGTTTTTTTTCCCCTGTCCTGAACCTGCAAGAAGAGACTGGTTTGCAAAAGGAGAATCCCTCTCTGAAGAAGAGTCCCAGGATGTCCTGTGCAACCATTGTCTCTTTATCTGTTTTCCAATAATTCTTTTAGAAATGCATACAAAACCATACAGCATACGAACAAAATAGCATTACAATAGTGTAAAAGCAGTATTAATGTGCTATAAATGCTTTTCAAAAGAAAACACTTGTTTTATTTAAGTACAATATGTTACTAGTGTGTGTGGGTTTGTTGGAAAAGGAGATAAACACATTTTTTATTTTCCTTATTAGAAAGCCAAAGTGAAGTGGAAGAATAAATCCTTAGGGATTCAGGCTGATACAAATTTAGCTCTAGCAAACGACATCTATGAGTTCATCTTAGTAAAATGGCAGATATCAATAAAAATGTTCCTCCGAGAATAAATTTATTATTGTACTGTACCTATGCTACGTATTAAGAAGATTATTGGTCTAAATGATTTATACTCGATCCTCTGAAAATTGCAGTACTGTAACCAGACCAGTAGCAAGAAATCATCCAGGATATAGTATCAAACAGGGGCTTCAATATCAAATTAAAATAATAATAATAATGTTGAAATCCTTTCCATGGAAGTTATATAGCCATACGCATTTGAGAAGGAAGAACTTCTAAAATATGGCCCTTTGAAAATGTATTCATATGATTTACTCATTCAGTTATTATTGAATTTTGTAGCATGTAGAATTAAAAAAAATGATCCTCAGTTGCCCTTTTGAGTTTTCTTCATATGAATAGTTTTCAGTGAACTATCTTGATAAAAGTTAACATGTAAATAGTGGGCAATTATTCTTACTTGCCTTACCATGTAAATGTAAAATCTCAGAGAAATCTTCTGATAAAGGAATTGGTAAAATTAACCAGATCAACATTGGTTTCATGTAATGTCTTTCTTAGTCAAAATTTTGTGATGAACTGGGAAGATTTTTCTGGTCAGGCATGCAACTACTGGTAGAAGAGAGAAATAGAGACTAACCGCAGAATAATCAATGCTCAAGGTTATTTTTTTATGCAAGGAAGCAACTGGATCATCACACTCCAAGACAACATGTTCAACATGTGACTTATTAGTCAGTTGAGCTCATGCCTACTTTCCTTCACTTTGTACTATTTTATAGCATAACAGCAGAAGAATGTCAGTATGGAGTAGTAGGGATTCAATCTTTTATTAAAATGCAAAACAACTTTTTTATTTGAAAATTGTCTATTTCAGATATTATGTTTCAAGCTCCACTTGAAAATTTATTTAAAATCTGTTTTTGATTTTTTTTTTATTTAGGATCTGATTTCCTATTTGAAAACATTGACAGTTATTCACAACATTGAGAATATACCTACCTCTAATAGTATATGAGAGAAAGAGAAAAGGTGAAGTTCATTCATTCCAAGTCAGCCTAGGAAAGAGGACTCCAGGGAGACCTTAGAGCAGCCCTCTAGTATTTAAAAGGGGCCTACAGGAAAGATGAAGAGAGATTATCAAGGAGTGTAGTGACAGCACAAGGGGTAATGGTTTTACACTAAAGATGAATAGGTTTAGATTAGACATTAGGAACAAATTCTGTGCTCAGAGGGTGGTGAGACACTGGAAGAGGGTGCCCAGAGAAGCTGTGGATGCCCTAACCCTGAAGGTATTCAAGACCAGTTTGGATGGGGCTTCGGGAAACCTAGTCTAGTGGGAGATGTTCCTGTCTGTGGCAGGGAGCTGGAACTAGGTGATCCTTAAGTTCTCTTCCAACCTAAATCATTCTGTGATTTGATGACTCTATGATTTCATAAATCTAGGATTTAACAATAAGGTTTATGATATTCTTGATTGTAACATTGTCACGTCCCACCCATAAATGAAGGGAGGGGTGACCAGATTCACAAATCCCTCTGGATAGATTAAGGTGAAATAACACTTGAGGTCCATACATAAGAGGAGGAAATAGATCAACTTTAATAGGAGATTTCTACAAAACTGTTATCCTGCATGCATTGGCTCTCTCAAAATTATACCTACATAAGCTGTGTGGTTTTATAGGAAATTCAAATAAGTCTTGTATTACTTAACAACTTTAAGAGAAAAAAGAGAAAAAAGAAAAAGAGAGAAAGAAAAATAAAAGGGGATAGATAGGTCACCAGTCCTGGATCTAGTGCTGGGCCTACAGACAGGGTTGTTCTATTTGGCAAAGAATAGGATTGGGTGCAGCAGCAGTCAAAAAATGAGAGTCCCCCTTTCTCCTCCCATCTGCAGCCTCTATTTATAGTATCAATTCAGAAGGGGAAGGGACAGTCTGCTCCTAGCCTCTATTTGGAATTGTAGTTGGCTCCAGTCCCAGGATTGGTTGAGACACTGGGCACCAGACAAACCAAAGAGGTGACAACACGCACCTCCCATGATTGACAGTTTCCCAGACATTGTTCTGGACTCTTCCAAGAGTGGTTGAGACATCAGCTTAACTGTTTCTCAGGGCATTGCCGAGGCTTGTCCCTTATAAACATTTGAGTTGTCTTGATAGGTTACCTCTTCACCATCTTGCCTTAATGTACTATTAATAAAACTTGGACTTTTTTCAGAACTGCATTTCTTCAGCTTCTAGTGGCACTTTTTCTTTTGGTAACGTTAAGTCAAGAAAAGAGAAAGTAGACACCAGCAGATGGTTTTGTATCCTGCTCAGTGAGTCCTGGAAGTCTTCTTTGTACAATTCATGTTTCCCTTCCACTGCCAAGGTTATAAGATCACACACCATTTTGCTGAGCCAAAATTTGAACAGAGAAGTCATTTTTTTCATTCATAGTCATAATAATTATGCAAACAAGGAGATATGGACAATCAAGTGAAGCATAGATAGATAGTCTTCGCTTTGAACTTCCTCAGTTATGGGTGAGTATCAAATTGTTATCAGTATCTTTCTGCATAATTATATGCTGTCATTGTCATTTCAGAAATAGGATATTGTATGTCTTTTGCGAAAATCTGATATCGTCAGTATACAAAGAAAGATTCAGATATTATGGAAATCAAATTTGTCCATAATTTCCTTAACGTCTCATGCTGTCTTTAACCAGGACAAAGTTTGATTCATTCCTATATAACAGGATTCTAAAAGAAATAATCTGTGTTGATATATAAAAGGAAAGTAGTTGTTATCGTTTGCTAATACTTGATCCTTGTGGGTCCCTTCCAACAATACTCTGATCCTAATTTTTAATGATTCAAACAAACAAAATGCACCCAACATTTCTTAACAATGTAGGACAGATTAATCATACCCTTGACATACCTTTCTTTTCTATGACTGAAGAAAATCCTTTGGAAGGTCTTATATAGCCATCTCTGGATCAAATTGCTAATTAATTAGGTTTTACTGTGGACTTCAGTGTGGCCTGACTTTCACCTAGGTATGGCAGAGACAGTGTAGAATTCAGAAAAAATGACACCAAAAGAATGCCTGTATATGATTATCTGATCCAGAAGAGCTGAAAGAAGTGACACATTAGGAGTTATTATCAGTATTTAATATTATTTCATTTTATTTCCTGATATCTTAACGTAGACCTTACAGATCCTGCAGTCTAACTATTGCCTTTATTGTACAAGCTAGTTGTTGTGGTAGCTCTAATTGCAGAGAGAGGAAAAAGACTGCTAAGTTATGTGGAGTTTCAAACCAAAGTAAATGAATATTTATTATCTCTATCTTTTTACCATCTATGAAATGAAGATAAGATGTGGGTCAAATATGAAACATCTGTGGTGTAGAAATCTGCAAGTATGTTGATTGAACCCTACACAGCTTGACAAAGTAAGCTACTGAAGATGGAAGTAAGAGTAAATTAAACTAGATGTTACCGTGTTGGAATAACGTGATTCTGCAAGAAAAAGCAATGTGAAGTTCCTACCGCTTTTGATCATTGGCTTAATTACTTAAAATGAATGATATTTTAGGAAGATTAGGAAATGGATTTCCACGCAGTGAGGGAGGCTAAAAACAATTTTTGAAATTTACACAGATGTCATTTCAGTCTAGAAAACAGAAATTGGGTACATATTGAAATGCTTCATAGGTGTTTGTAATAGCTCTTGAGATGGGAGAAGAAAGTAGATTATTTTCTCAGGAAGAGAAGGAGTTTAAGAGGAACTTGAGAGGGGGTAGACATATTGTAATGGTGATCGCTAGGATGTTCATTTAAGGTGGTGTTACCTGAATAAACATAACAGAGACGGAGCAAAAGAAGAACAATTTTTAACTTCTGTTTTCTTTTGTCATTTCCAGGACAGTCTGGTTTTCTTCAAAGCCAAGTGTTTTTGATGAAAACCATTTTGTAGTAAGTGGCAAATGTACTTGGTGCTGAAAGCCAAAACTTAACTCCAAACAAGCATGTTATATACACATAGCGTCACGATCTTTTAAAATATACCAGTTCCAAACTCAAATGTCTTTGTCATGCCAGGGTTCTCTAACCATGGAGAACGCTGAACACATTTGAATATTGTTAAGACTGGTGGAAGAAAACCCCAACATCTATTTCACTATGGTTGTATCCTGTATGTATCTGGACATCACTTTATTGCTGAATATTTAAGAACTTTTCAGACTGAGACACTGTGGCTGAGTTTCTATACAAAGCTCACTTTTGCAGCTTTTGTGATTCTTACCATCATTTTCAAAAGCATTCTCTGGGGAATGCTGAAACCCTATAGTTATAGTACATAATTCATTATTGTTTTTTCAACTGCCATCAAACTGTATTCCCATATGTGCTCTCTCGATAGTACCTTCATTCTTTTTTCCTACTAAATGAGTATAAAGATACTTGGCAGAAATACTTTTTGTGGCAGGATGTTCCCCTTTTCTTCTCAGTCTCCTTCTCAGTCTTTCTAGCACAGTTTGCAACTGTTTCCTATCAAAAATTGACCAGCAAAGCAGAAATCATTGTTGTAAAAATTCAGCTCATCTAGATGATTATTTTAGAAGAGCATTCTTTTTAATGTTCTTAAAATAGCTCTCTAATTCCTGAGTTCTGCTAGCTTATTCATCTACAGTAGTTACCATCAGATAGAATAACATGTCAAACTGAAAAACATGTCATTACAGTTCCTGGAAGGTCTCAGTACTCTGAAAATTTGTTTAAGCTTTAAGTTGTAGGGTTGGTTTATTTTATTTTATTTTATTTTATTTTATTTTATTTTATTTTATTTTATTTTATTTTATTTTATTTATTTTTCCCTGCATTCCAAAATCTGGAAATAGATCATTTTGGTTGAATATTCTTTAGACTGGTTAAATCTAAAGAAAGAATTTGCCCATCTTTATACAGTGATTTTACTGAATACTTTTCATGCTATAGACCATTCACAGCAGAGATCTTTTTAATGATTCTTTCATTCATACAACTATTAGTGATGCATTCTAAACTCTATTTACATGTTACTGTCTTCAAGACTAAGGCAGGTCTAGGCTTAGGCAAAATGAACAGTTGTCTAGCATGTCCCATTAGTGATAGGCAAAACACCATACCCCTTGTTGAGGTTTGATCTGGCAGGTAGCTAAGTACTACACAGTCGTTCACTCACTTACCCCTGAAATGTCTTTGGCTCTGTGCAGCACTGCTCAGCAACAACTAAAAACATTGGTGTTATCAACATTGGTTTTCTCCTAAAATCAAAACGTAGCATCACACCAGTCACTATGAAGGAAAAGTCAGCTCTTGCCCAGCAGAAACCAGGACACCCTTGCACACTGCTTTACTTTTGCTTCCGTCCCAGAGAAAAAGTCCATAACCGTCACTCGGTTGAGTGATGGAGCAGTGGGTACAGGGGGTGGGACAAAGTGGTATTAATTTCAAATAACTGCCGCTGCCTCCTTCCACCATTTAGTTATTTTCTGACTCTGTCTTTGCTGTTCATGTCTCCCATTATAGTCTACTCCTAGATTCTCATTTGGTGGAAAGAAAAAGTCATCTTTGCACATCTGAGTAATCTTGAGCTGTCTCTGTTCATGACTGCAACCCTCACTAATTTTGTTTTCTTATATTTTTTTTCTGAGGATTGAGAATACACATTTTCAGTTCAAGCCTTGTCCCGCTTCAGCTACTGCAATGAAGTTGCTGGGTAAACGAGAACACCATCTAATTCAGAGTAACTTTCTTATATTTGCTAAGAAGGCAGCAGCAGTCATTCTGTATGTCATTTCCTTTCCATATTGCATGGAGTCTGCATATACTTTTCTTCCACAACTGAAGCAGATAAACTTAATTTCAGTACTCAGTGAAGTAAGGTTTTATCTCTTTTTAAAGAATACAGCTAGCTATTATTTTGTTCAGTGTTCTCTATTTTCCAGCCCCTCTGTGTTCAGGTGTCTTGTGCCCTACCAAGATATTGGCAAAGTAGATTGAGATGCATTTGAAAACTCAATTGTATATTAGTACTGATTGCTGACTTATAACAAAATATTAATTAAAGAAAATGCAGAAATAATAACTCAACAATAGCTTTCAATAGATAAAAGATTGCAACATCTGAGAAAAATTGGTTAAAGTTACATATTTTCTGATCTTAGAAGATTTTACAGATTTAATTCTGGGACAAAATCATATGTGCTGTTCTAAAAACAAAAGGTTTTCAACTACATTTTTCTTGCAGAATTATTTGTCCCATTGACATACATATTGTACTGAATAGGATACTACTCAGAACTGTAAATGGTGAAGAACCATCATGTATACAGTAAATATTATTTTACGATCATAGTAGCTATAAAGGTTGTTTTACAGTATAACAAACTATGATGTGTCTTTGTGGAAAGTATGTGGTCAAATCTACCAGGGGACTCAAGGGAAAAGAAAAAAGGCAAAATATCTAGGCAATAAGAAGATTTTATGGAAATAGGAATAAAGATAAATTTTTGTCACAATGAATGCGCTAGTGAAGTGGGAAATAGTAGATGCACAGAAAACCATGTAGTTGTATTTGATCTTTCTCAGAGTAGCAATTTTCCCTGCACTATTTTTTCAGTGTTTCATGTTGGGGAAGGTTGCTATTGTGGATTACAGGAGCTAGATCAAGAACTAGGAAAAAAAGAAACATCTTAAGTTGATTCCTGTTGATCTGCTGAGGAAAATTAATGTTCTGATGTTCAAATAATTTCTGGTTCATTTTCCAATACTGATGTTTATTTTTAGTTCATACACAAGTGCACACATGAACATAATATTCTTGCTCATCTAGCAAACTTCCTGAAAACAGTGTTGCTGTGATCAGTGCAGCTAGAGAAGGATTGACAGTATTTTTGCAAAAGCTCATTAAATCTTTGATATGGTCTTAAACAGATTTTTTTTAAGTGATTCAATATTAGTGTCCTCTTCTGCTGCGTCTGCCTCTTCTAAGAAATATGTCAAATTCCTAGGGCTGAAGTGTATGACTTAATATCTTAAGTTTACCTGATAGTAAATTTCTTTCCAAGGCAAATTTTAAGTACTTCCATCCTAATACAGCCATATTGCTGTAGAATAGCTAGACAGAAATGTCACAGAAGAATTTCGCAAAAAATCAGTGACACACATGCTATAGCACAGCTCCTTTAATACTTTCAATAAGAAAAAAGTGAGCATTCAAGATGAGAATCTATTTTATTTTTATATAAATTGCTATATAATACTTGTAATATTGTTTGTTGAATTCTATGAAATAAGATGCAGACATAAACACCAGGGCTGTTCTGAAAATAATGCCTTTATTTTATTTTGTTGGCCCGCAACATCAGAGGTGGATGTTGGTGGTATGACAATAGAGATTGAACCTTCTTGCCAATATTTTGTTAATTTTTTTTGCTATGCAACAGATGGGCAATCTGATAGAATGATGTCTGACATGGAAGTGCATATGCAGCAAAGGTGTGTCATTGAATTCCTCCGTGTGGAAAAAATGGCACCCATTGACATTCATTGATGCTTGCTGAATGTTTACGGAGACCAAAGAGTGGATATGAGCACAGTTTCTGTTTTTTATCTACTTTCCTATGTTCTGTTACTCATGTCCTCAGATCTTCAGAATCTTCACCCAGGAGCAGCTAATGTGCTATATTCCTGTTTAATCATTTTTGCTCCTTAATTCATCTGCTGAGTATAAAGAGTCAATCTATCAAATCGAGCCTCTGTCTAGAAGTCTTTTTTTTTCCCCCAAGCTGAAACTCCTACATTTTTTTACATGAATATTAAAGACAATCATCTATCGCAACATGATTGTCTCTTTTATTTACTGGAAGGTACAGCACTGGCAAAGAAAAAAATAATTAATAAACTAGAAACTGAGGAATAATTCCAAATGCCTGTATTATACATTTGTTTTTACTCTGGATTTATGTGGTGACTAAACAATTTGGCATATCCCAAGACGACACTCAGGAGATGAATTTGAGCAAAGCAAACACTACCATCTACAGAAATTAGAGAATTTTAGAGATTATCATAGAATCACAGCATCCTTAGAATTGGAAGGGACTTTTAAAGGTTACCTAGTCCAACTCCCCGGCAATGAACAGGGACATCTACAGCTAGATCAGGTTCCTCAGAGAGCAGTCCAGCCTGACCTTGAATGGCTCCAGGGACGGGGCATCCATCACATCACTGGGCAACCTGTTCCAGTTCTTCACCACCCTTAGTGTAAAATCTTTTTCCTTATATTCCCTCCTTTAGTCTGGAACCATTTCCCCTTGTCTTGTCACAACAGATCCTGCTAGAGAGTCTGCCCCCCTCTTTCTTATAGCTCCCCTTTAGATACTGAAAGGTCGCTATCAGCTCTCCTCGAAGCCTTCTCTTCTCCAGGCTGAACTGCCCCAGCTCTCTCAGCCTGTCCTCAGAAGTGTTCCATCCCTTGGATCATTTCTGTGACCCTCCTCCGGACATGCTCTAACAGGTCCATGTCTCTCCTGTGCTGAGGACTCCACATCTGGATGCAGTACTCCAGGTGAGGTTTCATCAGCTCAGAGCAGAGGGGCAGGATCATCTCCCTTGACCTGCTGTCCACCCTTCTTTTCATACAGTTCAGAATATGAGACTTTGTATTTTAAAACTTGAAAGTTAAAGAAAGTATTAGCCTTAAATGAAACCTTTTGTTTATTGGTGATAAACAGTCACTCATTAAAATAAAAGATCTGAGTGTCAAAAAAGAGCAGTAATTTTTCTTAAGCGAGTTGACACAACTAACTGTAAGTTTTTGATGTGATGAACAAAAATGAAAGTCGATTATTGACATATGCCAAGCCAAAAACAGTGTGACAAGATTGTTTAACATAGTAGTATTGAACAATGGATTTCTATAGTACCTCATCTTTTCGTGTATTGATATAGCTATATAGCTATCAAGGTACGCCCAAGTACACAACAAAAACCAATTAACAAGAAGATTTTATGCTGATGATGTGCATTTCCAGAGTGAAATTCAATTTTTATGTACCTCACATTTTTCCAGAAACTTGGGTTACATTTATGTTTTCAGTCTGTTCTCTGTATAGCTGAATGTGGTAACTGCCTGCAACGCAGCTGGTGGAGACAAAAAAGGCTATTGCTAGCTTAGATTTCCTGCTATTTCACCTACAGCAAAAAGCTATATAGCTTTTGACAAGAACTATACTATTCATACATTATACAGTAACCAAAATGTAAGATATCAGTAACTTCAGCTTTTATAAATGTCTCAGTGATTTTCTCAGTTAGTAATAGAATGTATCTCATGGTCATCTCTGACAATGAACAGGCAGATTGCAACAGGTTTTTTTTCCCTGGTGCTTGAAATGTGAATTATGTGCTCTTCTAGAACTAAAATTTATACTGTTGAGACTTATTTTTCTTATTCCCTCCTTCTTACATTGTTACATTCCATTTTTGCTCTTTCAGCATCTATGCATATCTGTTTTTGTTTAATATGTTAAAGGTGTTCTGTTAAAATATATTAAATTTGTTAATATATCACATTTGAGTGTGATCTATGAAGAACTAAATACTGAGAAGTAAATGCTATAGATTAAAACAAGAATCATATGCTTATCTCTAAACTAAGCACAGCATGTGCTGTCATTTCCTAAGTTAAATAAATTGGGGACATAAAGGTTTATCACTGCATGAAAAAAGTTTAGGCAATGCAGTACACAGAAACATCTTTGTTAGTATCACCAGGTATAGAATACCTACTGAGAGACTGTTAGAAAAAACTAACCTCAACAGAAGGAAGTGAGTAACCTCCTTTAAACAACTGTCAGGTGACTACAGCTAGAATACTGCATTCAGTTTTGGGTCCCCCAGTAAAAAACAGACATTGAGAATGGATCAAGTTCGGCCCAAGGCACCTATAATGTTTGAGGAACTGGAGTAGCTGTCTTATGAGGAGAGGCTGAGGGAGCTGAGCTTGTTCAGCCTGAAGCAGAGGTGGCATTAAACAGACCAAAACTCTCTATGGAGAAGTTACCAAGAAGTTGAAGTTTGCATCTTCACAGTGAGGACAATGTTTCACGGGATGAGAGGCAGCAGACTTAAATCAGAACAAGAGAGATTCAGGCTAATACAAAGATAAACTTTTTCCTTATACAGAAAGTGTAATAGGCTGTTCAGAGAGTTAGTAAGGTCTCTCAAGTCTTGAAAATTTTCTAGATCTGGATCAAACAGTGAATGGTCTGGTCTGCTCTCATATGAGACTATTTTGAACAGAAGATTGGACTAGATATCTCCTGAGGTCTCTTCCAACCTGAATTGTCCTTTGATCTCATGAATAAATATGTTTTTGTAAAAGAGCTAAAAACAGTGGTATTTCTAGTGTCTCAAACTGACTAAGTTTGAGATTACTCACTGAGACTATTCACTGGTCTTGTCTACTGTTTGCACACTGTAGACATCAGGTGAGTGAGAACCAGGTCATCAAATGCTTTCAGGAAGAGAAAGATCTTAGTCTAGACTGCATATTTGCAAATGCAGTCCAAACAACGGAAGACAAATCAACTATTTCAGTAATGAGATGTGTTGACAAGAAGATACTCCTCATAAGTCTCTCCTAAGTAGATTTTCCCATTCTAAATACTTTATGCCCAACTATACTTCATCAGTGCAGTCATGCTGGAAAGTGAAAAAGATAATACATTAATAGTGATTGCTTTTAGTAAAAGTTTACTGACATAAAATAAAGGAAATTCCTAACTGGACTGAATCAACCACTTCTGCATGTTTATGTTGCTGTGTACTCAGCATTTATAATTAATGACAAAAATATTCTCAAGGAAATGTTCTCAGCTTGAATAAATATATGATCAATTTCATTATTATTAGATCAAGAAATAAAGAATTTATGATCTAAAGAATGTAGCTTACTTGGCTTAGACAAAAAGAAGTAAAGGTAAATTTCTTCAAGCACAGAGTAGAACCAGAAGAGGTTAGAAAAAAGTAGGACCTACTGTTCTTTTTTTTCTTTTTTTAAAATTGATTCCCTGAATTTCAAAGAACAAGCAGATCAACAGGAGGCTGATGTTAATAAGTAATCAAATATTCAGAGAAGTGGATAAAAATATTGTGTATTCTGAACTATCTGGTTTTATTTAAACTAATCTGTAAAAATTTATTTTATTCTTAAAGTAACTTATCTCAGACTCTTAATATGAACACTATAGCAAGTGCTATCGCACTGAGAATTTTGACTATGATTTTGATTTGAATTATAGTAATTTAAGTGCACCCACTGAAGCAGTAGGAAAATGTTTTCATGTACTTCTGAGCATCTGCTAAAATCAGGTAGACAAAAAAAGATTATAAATAAAACCAATAAATATATATAAATATATGAAAGATTTAGGAATAAATAAAAAACACAAAGAATTAGAAGCCAGTGCTGGCATTCTATTGAATGAGCATTTCTATAAAGGGGTTGTATAGAGGGGTCATTTTATCACTGCTGTGATAATAGCAAAATTAAACAAAGGCTTTTGTTAGCCATGACTATTATAGAGTATACAGTAGACTGGTTGGAATGGACATTCAGTGATCATCTAGTCCAACTGCCTGATCACTTTGGGGCTAAACAAAATTTAAAGCATGTTATTGAAGGCATTGTCCTAATGCCCCTTGAACACCAACAGGCATAAGGCATCAACCATTTTGCTAAGAAGCTGTTTCAGTGTCTGACCACCCTTACAATAAAAATTTTTTCCTAATAGCCACTCTGAACCTCCCCTGGAACAGCTTTGAGCCATTCCAATACATTCTACCATCGTGATCTCTACCAGGAAGAGATCAGAACCTCCCTGTCCACTTCCTCTCCTCTGGAAGTTACAGAGAGCAATGAGGTCACCTCTCAGCCTTCTTTCCTCCACACTAGACAAATCAAGCGTCCTCAACCTCTCCTCAGAGGAGAAACTTTCAAGACCTTTTATCAGCTTTGCTGTGCTCCTGTGGATGCTTTCAAGGACCTTAACATCACTTTTATATTGTGCAGACCAGAACTGCACGCAATATTCAATGCAAGGCTGAACCAATGCTAAATATAGAGGGAGAATCATCTCTTTTAGCTGGCTAGTGATGCTATGTTTAATGCATCCCAAAATGTGGTTTGCACTCTTGTTTGTGAGGGCTCACTGATGTCTCATGTTGGGCCTGCTATCAGCCAGCACTGAGCTGCTCTGCAGACACTCATCTTCCAGTTTCTATCACTGCCCAGAACTACTCCATCCCAGGTGCAGAATCTGGCATTTTCCTTTGTTAAACTTTGTGTCGTTGCTGATCGCCCAATGCTTTATTCTGTCTAGACCTTTCTTCAGGGCCTTTCATCCCTCCAGGGAATCAAAAGCACTTCCCAGTTCAATGTCATCACTAAACTCACTGAGGATACGTTCCACTCCTGCATCCAGATCATTGATAAAAATGTCAAACAGAACTGGCCCTGGAATGTGCCCTGGGGAACATCAAAGAATCACAGAATCACAG
>WBMW01006239.1:2044335-2107333 GCA_013396635.1 Penelope pileata | reverse complement strand
CACTCGGTCTTCCTGGTCAGGAATGTCAATAGCATGTCAAGCTTTCCTCAATACAGGCAGTCACCTACATATTGTTCTAAACTATTAATCTAAACTACTATATTAAACTATTATTCTAAACACATTAATCTAAACTTCCAACATATTATTTCTTTTTCAGGTATAAATACCAAAACCTCTTACTTTTTCTAGAAATAGCTCTTATCTCCATGATCATTTTGTGTGGAAAACATCAACTGTTTTCTCAGCCCTACATCATTCTCTGGTAGAATGTAATCAAAACTCGGCCTAGCTCAACTTTGACACATAAGTACAAAAATGTGGCCTTCTTGGCACCTCTTTAGCAACTGGAAGGTGAAATTTTCAGAGTTCTATTCCTCTGTAATCTCAAATTTTCTATGTTCAAATAGGACTTTTATCCCTTCTTACTGCTACTTGAGGCTCAGTTTAAAGAGTGATTTCTTCTAAACCAGCTGTTTTTATTGAGTAATTTTGTAGAATCAGAGAGGTTATTTACCGTACGGTTTATTATTTATTCATTTTATACTAGTTCTATTGCTGATGTATTAGTTTTATTATAATTTACATAACTGTTTGTCCACACAGCAGAAAAATACAAAATCACTGCTGTTGGAAATTAGATGTGTGCCCCATGTGAAAACTTCATGCTGTTACTTTTAATTAAGATAGATCAGAATAATTAGGAGGTAAAAATAGGCACTGGTGCTGATGAGTAAAACCAAAATTAATACAGATTCAATCTTACACAACAGTAATACGGAATAAACCTAACAAATTTTCCTGATCATCATTAGGCTAATATTGTGTCACTACAGATGAATTTTTTATGACAAAGGAGATTAAGATCTTCTGATAACACTAAGTTTTCATATTACTGCTACCTATAATTCTGTCCCTTGAAAGTAAGTCAAATATTTAAATTACTAAATAACAGCCTCTCGACTGAAAATGCCCTGTATTGTGTATGCTACTGCAAGGAGGATCAATGAGAAGATAAAAGACGCTCTTTACTAAGCCTGAGTTTTTCTCATACTTTATGATGGGATTCTGTCCTTTCTGAAAACACTGAATCAAAAAAAAAAAAATCCAGCAGTTAAATTCTTACAAAACATAAGTACTGAGGAAGCATTGTTCTCCAGACACCAATTCTTGTTTGACTCTGTTAATGAGCCAGCAGAGCTTGGGTCAACAGCAATGCTGCCTTCTGCACAGGGGATACTGATACCCCTCTGACTTTATCTGTGTTTCTTTATTGTGGTGTATTTTTCCAAGCCTCTACCTCTTTCTTCCACAGGAGTGTGTATCACTGACCCACTCTAATGCTACCCTGACACAAACAAACTCCAGCCCTCTGCTAATTACAATCATGCTCACTGCCAAGCAGCGTTCCTCTTTTTCAGAGACTTTGAAACATGAGATCTTTGCAAGGAAAACAGAGTAAGAACTGCAAATAATTCAATGAATAGTTTTACAGAACAAAAAAGGCTGAGATGCAGCCTGCCCCACAACAACTGGTGAGGGCAGCTCAGAAATAGAGGCTGACAAAGAGAGAAGGAGCAGGGTGTCCTGCAGCTCAGGAGTGAGCTGCTACTCCATGGAAGCAAAATCCCGCTCAAGGAAACTTCTTGTAGGCTGTAACGTTAACTAAAATAAACTTTGCAGTGGCAGAATATGAACTTTCCCATGCTGCATTCATTTCAGGTTGGTCCAAAGCCCACAGAAAACCGCTGGGACCGCAGCCCTACACCACACTCTTCTCATGGTTTTTATGGTACTTGAGAACAAAACTGGGTCCTTTGAAACCAAATTGATATTTACGTACTTAACAAGCTATAAAAAATGCAGTGCTGGTCTGAGGAGTCAAGTCTTCCCTGTACATTACTACGTCCTTGTTTGCCACCTCGATGTAGCACACAGTGACAAAGAGAGGAGAGTGACCCACCCAGCGCAGGGTGGGCCCAGGGCAGGCCTGGCCTGCTCCCTCAGGGACAGCCTCCTGGGCACACCACAGCCCGGGAACTGCGGGGACAGCGTAATGTATGTCAGGAAAAACAGAGATGGCATAAATCATTCCTTTCTCTTCTACACACACAATAAATTATGGTCTTTAGAGTGTTGCGGGCAAATATGCCTCTAAAGCAAAAAACTTTGGATATTTTCACATGGCATCCCTCTATAAAAAACAAACAGTTCCCTTGAGGACAAATACCAAATTACTCAAACACAGTAAGTTTTGAGAATATTTCTTTGTTCCTTTTTATTTTAAACTCATTTTCCACGCTTTCAGCATGTAACTCTGGGTAGCATCTGACCATTAAACTTATCTTTTGCCAAAAGGAGAGCTGAGGAGCTGGGCTTGCTCATTTCGAAAGGTTCATCCTGCTGAAGTTTAGAAAGGTCCTCTGGTACTAAAGCACTGTTCTTGGGGAATTCACAACTTTCATAGCTATTAAAGCTGCTGTGTCTCAGTTTTGTCTTAATAACTGAGTGAAACAGCATGGTGCACTGGAATGTTTAGCTGACAAAGATATCTCAAAATTCATCTGAATATTCATGGATTTTTTGCACATAGTGACTGATTGCAATTCTGTGACTTTTTTTTTTCTTTTCTGTGCTTCTTCTTTCTATTTTTTCTGTCATTACCATTATTACAAATGGGAAATTCCAATACTGTCCTGTTTTTGTCTTGCGCTAAGGGTGCACGCTAAATGATTTTCAATGAATTCTGTTTGATGAGTTTTGCAGACTTTGGATCTAAATCTTCTTGGGTAACGGGTTATTTTTTATAATGTAATAGACTGAAAGCAACAGTATGATGAGATGAATAAATAACAAATGAGGTGACTTCCCAGCGTCTTACTGATTATATACGAATCCCAAGGAGACTTTTCAAGTTTTATGTACTTCACAGATACACTCAATATGTAATTCCTTCCTTTGCCCTGACCATGCCTTTTTTTTAAGTCCACTTTGTTTAAATCTACTGTCTATTTTCAGTTACTAATCCACACTTTAGAAACAGAGAATAAAAAATGAAGGTAAAAATCCTTCCGTCTTTCTCTCACATAGCCTGGCAATCGAATGGAAAAGAACCCAGAGACAAGCTCTGCTGCACTACCCTCCCACAAAGCTCGGGGTTCCTCAGAAAGCCTCTCCTGTCAGACCTCCTTCCTTCATCCTGGACAGATGAGAGATCTAGGTACAGCAATTTAGCAGGTTACTGCCTCTAGCAGCCTGGGGCTGACCTGTAAATCTCAATGGCTTTGTCTGATTGCAACTCCCCTCCTGTTTTGGGTCAATGCAAAAACATTTGTCTAGGCCCCGACTGGATCACTCTATTCAGTGAAGTGAAGAAGCAATTGCTAGCACACATCTCTAGCCACGCTACATAAAAAGCTATTAAAATATCAGTAAGAATATTTAAGTACAAAATTTACTACAAATGCAACAGCAGATACATCTTATCACTCCTTTGGCAAGACCTTCTATTGCCAAGGTAACAAACCAGCATGCTCAAGAACTCCTTGTATTTCTGAATATGAAAGTAAGCATGGAAAAGAAAACGTCTGTCGTGAACTGAGTTTGACAAATTAATTACAGTATGGTACAGCCCTTACTACACAGCCTCCAAGCCAGACCTTTAGCATTTGAACAAATTCAAAGGACAGGAGAGCATGAAGCAAAGTTCCAATTTCTTTCGCTCAACATTTATTCCTGAATCTGTTGCACTATTTCTTCCAGATCCTCGCATCACTGCCAGTTCACATCGTAACTGAGGGTGCTATTTTTCCTCTGCCTTCAGAAGCGTGACACATGAGCTGGCCAAGAGTAAATAGTGTTTCTGGTAGCAATTAGTACAGACTGTTGTACAGTAGCAATGTCACCATGAATCAACACTTAAGTATTTCTTCTGCCATCGCTCCCTCAGTCTAGAAGTCAAGGCATCCAAACACAGAGTACAAATGCCACTAATGCTCCCAAAGGCAAACAACTGCATCAAAACACTGAATATTCATAAAACATTCTTATTTCTAGTTAAAATAAATCTCACCAGAAGAGATAAATTCTGTAATCTGCATATTCACCAAAGATAAATCCATAAAAATAAAATTTGACAAGCAGTTCATTTTATTCATTTACAGACTTTAGAACTGTTAAGAAAATAATCTGAATAAAAACTATGCAAAAAAGCAATCATGCATATTAAATTAGAAGATTTTCTGAAAAAAAGATACAGAGAATTCATCCAACTGTGGTTTTACTATGAAGTTATTACATATATTACAAGCTGAACGAGAATGAACACAATAGTACTAGTACAGAGGGCTATCCATCCCTTTAAAGCAGAGAAGAGAGCAGACGTGGAAGAAACAAGTTAGGTGCAAACTATCTGACTTGGAGCCAATTTTCTCTATATTATACTATCAGTACAAATGCTACTCTACTTTTTAGAGGTGCAAAGCTTCAATTGTTCAGAAGGTTATGACTCTCCCATATGCACTGGCTCATTCCTAGCAGAGAGCACATTAGGTACTAATTGGCAATCTTACTGATACTGCTGCAGATGCAGCAAAGACTGAATGAGCCAAGGAGAAGGCACTCCAGCACCAGCAAGCACAGGGCTTCACAGCTTCGCCACAGCCAAAGGCACAATAAGGAAACGTGCTTGCATGATGCCCCATGGCGAAAGTCTCTCTGAACCTCTAACACTGTCTCACCATCAGCTTTCACAATGACTACATTCATATAAAAATCTAAGATGAAGAAATGCCTGGATACTTTTTAATTAGAAATTCTTAATAATTTTTTCAACCGTGATTGGCTTAGCGACAGACATTCCCACAGCATAAGAAGTTGGTTGAAAATTCTGTTATATTGTACTAAGAGAAACTCGAAGATGTGCTACGCTCTTCCTTTGCAGAGTGCCAGCACACAGACTTCTCATTACTTAAGCACAGGGTTTAAGAGTTGAAATATAGCTTAAGCATGACACTAGGTATTAGGCAGCCCTTCAACCGCCCTTCTGCACAGGGGAAACATAATCCCCTTGTTGAAGTTGCCATGTTACAGAGGGTATTTAGTTTCTAGTACTAGCATGTATTTTTGTACTTCGGCTACAATGCTTGTGATTCTAGGGAATACAAAGCCTCTGCTACCCTTTGTTACACTCACATTAATGTTACCGTGCAACAACATGACAGAGACCAATTAATGCAGCCTTGTATTGATTTGGTAGGAGTGTTGCATCCAGTTCTACCAAAACCCAGATGCACAGGTTGTTAATGCTATTGCTTGTATATGAAAATGGACAAACAGGCAGAAGCTAAGAGGATTAAAGGAAAAGCTTCTGTAATACAGCAAAAGGTTTGCTGCATTTTGTAAACATCTTTCAAATGTAAAGTGCAAGGCAGCAGTCTCAGTGCCAGATCACTACTCAATTACTTCACATCGTGGACTTACCAATCCCTTAATTGCACCTGCAGGCAGAATTCATTTTGGCTGGCTTCATTTCTTCTAATGATAGTTTCACATTCGCACTGTTTAGCACAATGAATTGCATCCTAGTAAGGTGTAAAACTGCCTGAAGTACAAAAGAATGTTTATCCATTAAGCATTCAGATCGAGTGTATTGCATTACAGTTAATCACACCAATGCTTCAAAAATCAGATAGTTTTTATTTCCAGAGGAATTTAGTCTCCCTAATGCCTCCTAATGTTGTACACATGGTAGAAGACACTCTGACAGAAGCCAAGAACAGGGGCTCCCTGGTCTGACTGAATAACTGGTTCAAACATGCAAGCTCTAAGTGCAATTTAAAAAATGGTATTAACTGAGCAAGAAACAGAAGGTTGCAAATGTGTGCCTACAGTACAGCTGAACGAATAGACAAAGAGAACGAAGGATCACAGGGATAAGCTGGTATTAATGAATAATGCAAGCTCTGGATGAGACTACAGCAATAATGCCGCAAAGTGGGGATTCAAAATAAATACATTTATAGTGATTCAATTCGGCACTGTTTCTGGACATTTTTCAGCCTGGTTTACTACAACATCAGCACGAAGTCTGATATTACTACCTTGAAATCGATAGCAAAATTGAGTTCATCAGCCGCACGAGGAAGAGGTGGGAGTCTATTCTATGATTGCTTTTCACTCTACCCCTTACAGTGTGAAAGCAACTAAATGAGCACAGAAACTACAATGAATCTGTAATGAGTTTTGCTCACATGACACATTTACACAGTTTCACTCTTTGTGTTCAAATTTTCTGCATGAATTCTGATTTTATAGATGTTTCCTACCTATCAGTCTGTGGTGGATTGGAAATTCTGGAGAGCCAAATGCAAAGTAAAGCACCTAGCGCTGTCCATCCTTGAGGAGCATTTGCAGAGCTGTGGAGGCCTGGCTGCTGGCACTGGAGTTTTCAGTACAACTCCCCCATTACTCCACCAAAGACGCAGAGGTAAGGCTCTGCAGTGCTGCTTTCCAGAGCTGTTACTGCTGTACCTCTACAAAACTTCCTGGCCCCATCAACACCACCTCCTTATGTTGGAGAGCAAACATGAACCTTCAGGTTGCCCAAAGAAGCTGTGGATGCCTCAACCCTGGAGGTGTTTAAGGCCAGGATGTATGGGGCCCTGAGCAGACCGATGTGGTGGTGGCAACCCTGCCCACGGCACAGGGATTGGAACTAGATGATCTTTAAGGTCCCTTCCAACCTAAGACATTCTACGATTTTTCACTGGATAGGAGTGGAAAGAATCCTGACTCCTGTCATGCTCCTGTCATTCAGCACGCAGGAATACAGCTTTAGCAAAGCTACAGCAGTGAAGTCAACAAAGAGTGGGGAATTACATCCCTTCTGCTCTCTGTTCTAAGACAACTATTTCTGTGGCAAATGGGGAGGATGCACTCATGCATGTGCATTTTGTTTTGGTTTTGGTTTGGTTTGTAAAGAGTTTTGGTATTTGCTTTGTTACCCCTAAAGGAACACTTTGCTTTACTACTCTGGGCTTAGCCAAGCACCTCCCTGTGCATGTCCGTAGGAGTCCCAGCACACACGGAGACACGTGGGCAGAGCAGCAGGGGGGCACCATGTCCTCACACGTCCCTTCCTGGTCATGAAGACAGACATGGGCTTAAGTGCGAGCCCTGCTGCCCCTGGCACCTGTGATGCTGGCTGTGGAAGTAGGCACATGGCCAACAATCTCCTGGGCCTTCCCAGCTGACCTGGCTGCTCTGAGCTCTCTGTCTTCCAGATGCAGCTTCCTGACCTCCTTCAGACAGAAGTAACTAAAGCCCAAGACAAGCATTCCACCTTAGAGAGGGTAAGCAAAATACAAGGTTTAGCTTTCTGGCCAGGTTCGCCTGAGAGGAGGAGGAGAAAGTTCTGCTTATCATTTGCACAAATGAAGAATGACAAAAGCTAAGGCAGAGCCCCTCCCCACAATGTCAGGGCAGAGAACGGAGCTGAGGCATTTACTGGAGCACTGGCCAGTTATCTCCCACACAGCTGGTACTGCTGTTACTCACAGTAACTCACTGTATTATGGCTGCAAACAGCTGCACATCTCTCTTTAAAGTAAAGCAGACACCATTTAGTGGAAGCTGGACATGTGCCAGACAACAAATTAAAACGGGTATAATCTGTGTATGACAGGCTATAAACCCAGTGCAGTAAGCCTTTCAATAATCTTAGCACGCTTTTAGTAGTTACCCCAACCTCAGACAATGAATAAGGAGAACATACACCAACAACATCTCTAAAAAATTAGGATATGGAAATATTTTTATGTAAACTAGTTTTTATTGCCTAAAAAAACCAGGTAAAGCTGTGATGGTTGCCTAAACTGTCATCTGGGAATAAGCAACAAGAGGAAGTCAGCAAATGAATCTTACAAAATTCTGCTAAACTACATTTCAACATGAAACCTTAGCAATTTTTAAGAATTTCTAAGTGAAAAAATGTGCATGACAACATTTTTAAGGAGCACATCTTCTAAAGCGCTACATTAACATTACAGTTATGGCTTCAAGAATAACCATCAATGACAAAAGGCTCCTTTATTTTTGGTCAAAAAATTCTTGATCAAACCTTTGTAGATCAAATACAGGAAATAAGAGAAAGCCATGTAAAACAAAACTTGCAAGTCCTTCTTTAGTATTACGAGACAAAGTTAGCTCTAGCTCAAGAAAACCAAAAGTGATGAAGTTAACACCCACTGGCAGGTTGGGCATGACAATTGGTACAAAGTGTGTGCAACACCTGCTTTGTACCCCTGAAGATACAACTAAAGCCATTGTTCTGGATTGGGAGACTTAGATGCAGGTACTGTAAGAAAATAAAGATGTGGTTGGATGTCAAAACAGTCTGCCAAGCTGGTAAAACTTTCATCTTGAATCATATCTTCAAATTTAACCTCACTGTTACTGATTAAACACTGAAATTTTAAGAAAACAAACGAGGACCATTTGTTTGCAAATGAAGTATTTGAAAATGTGGCATAAAATGATTATTTGAAAAAAGCCTTTTCTGTCCTACTAATAACTGAATAACCACAACCACAGTTCTATCTATAAGTCAGCTCAAGTTTTAGCTTCCAATTCCTCGCAGTTAAGTAAGAATAGAAGCCACAGTGTTTAAAAGGATGTCATCAACCATCTTAGTTTCAAATGGGAGAAGAGTTTTCGCAATTAGTCAACAGTCAAAACAACAGAAGGGTTTGTCAAAAGTAAAAATTCATCCAAACACATTTACTGCTCAAAACCAACCAGATTAGCTGCACACATAACACAGCAAAGGCACATGTGGGCTGTGCAGGTCCCCTGCCCCAGTCTGGACCAACCAACGCAGTTTTGACAGAGCCCAGCAAATGTAAGACAGGCTCTCTCCTCTTTCTTGAAAATAAAAGGCAAAATCTTGCCTCTCTGGAATTCAAAAATCTCTAGAAGCTTGAGCACCTCCATTGCAAAAGGCACCACAAACTCAAGAAGCTACAATAAAAAAGAAGAGAATAGAAAATATTGGAAGAGAGAAGGCAGTCAAGTTTTAAATTGCAACTCCAGCATTGGAAAGGAAAGCATTTATCATTTTATTTAACTTTCCAAAAAACACTTTAACCCAAATGGTTGAATGGTTTTGCTGCCAAAGAGAACATCAACAATACATGGTTGTTGCAGAAAATATGTAGAGAACTTGAGATTTTATTTATAAAAGTTAACCTGTGCACCAGTACTTCGAATTAAAAGTAACTTGAACATATGCATGTTTTTGTCTATTATCATGGAAGGTACAAGACATTGCTTCAACTGAAGTTTTCAAAATTATTTTATTTGATTAGGCAGACCTTCTAAAAGCAGTATTAAAGTAATCTTACTTTGCCTACATTTAGCTTGAAAGCTCATCCGGTCTCTCCTACCAGAAGGGCAGCTGTCACAATGTGCATCAAATTCAAGCCTTCAGATGCTGAAGATACACTACCTTCCGTGCCCTAAGCTTCATTTTATTGCTGGTAAATGTCATAATGTAACTCAATAGAGAAGGCACAATAAAAATACAAACTGTAATTCTTACGCTTTATCCTGTTAGGGCTAGCTAACAAGCAGGAGATTTATGGAAAAGCCATCATGTCTCTTTAGGAAAGAACTTTTATTAATCCAAGAGACTTTTCTGAGCTTTTTCAAGGATAAGTGCTTGAAAAATACATGCACAAAATGAGTTTTATGTGCACACAAAATTAATTTTGGATACAAGAGTGGTTCTTCAGACTCAGGCTTTGTACTTGTTCTACCGAAGTCTTATGGCATATATCAGCTTCTGCCAAAGCAGGGTGAAACACCAAACCCCGAGCTCGCTCCCGAGGACGAACCAGGCAGAACGAACCAGAAGCGAGGTGAGAGCAATATGCCAGGACAGCCACAGCGAAGCATCCCAAGTGCTTGAGACAAGTGCTCTTCACAAGTGATGGCTGTGAAAAACAGTGTGATACTAAGTAGCAAAAGCAAGCAATAATTTTACTACTTCCAAACCTTTTCCTTACAAGGTAAAACAGAAAACACATCACTTCAGCTCCACTAACAAAGCCAAGAGAGAAAGAAACCTCACCTCTGGAGGTTCACATGCACTGACCAAGAGCAAGAGGAGGCACCACTCTCCCTGGTCTCACTCCATGTTGTCTGCCTTCAACAAGGTTTTAAAATACATTTTTAAAAGGAGAAAATTTAATCTGCTCCAGAACAAAAGGTTTTCTCATGATAGCCTCATAACCACTGTAAACCTTACAGCATGACTTCATGGTTTGAACTTTTTTTTTTTTTTTTTGACTGCAGTTTGGGTGTCCAGGTGGGATGAGGTGCCCCAGCAGCTTGGCAATGTGCTTTTGTGAAATGCTCCATGCAGGGTCCAAACTCCCCCACAATGCCGCAAATTACAGAGAGGAAAGATCCAGCGTACCAACCCAGTAAGCACCTGGGTGCCACCGCACAGCAAGACCGAAGGTAGGCATTTAGCACAGGGTACAGACTGCATGACTGCACAACATCAGAGGAAAGGAGAAATCCCAGCTGCAGAAGTCACTCCTTGCCAGAGGGGTTACAGTGGCACAATTTGCTGCATGAAGTACACACTTTGAAAGCCAAAATCACAACTTCAAAAGAGAAACAGCAGCAGTTTTTCTGGTGAGATTTAGGAGTAGTTCTAAGTGAAATGGAACAGGAGAAGAATAATTTATGTCTGGTTAACTTCAGCCTGACTGGTGAAAAAAATGAGGATTACTTACAAACAGTGACTGGAAGATACAAAAATGTCTTGATGCAAAGATACGGAGTTACCAACGGTATTTTGTATTCTAGACCCAAACTGTACAGCTCAAACAAAACCAACCAGTTTTAGAAAAGCAATGTACAAATATTATTTCCGAAATAAATATTTGTTAATCATATTAGCCAATACTTAGACGATTAAGGCACTACAGTCCTTCCTAGCCATGAAAAGGCATTCAGAGCCTATGGAAGGTGCAAGGGCCAACCCTGGCTTCCCTAGGGTGCAGCTCGAGTACGCCCACAGCCCACGGACCACTCATGCTTGGCTGGGGCTGTGGTGTGGGACGCGGTGCCTGCAGCGGGGCAGCAGGCTGCAAGCGGGGGGGGAACTCGGCGCTGCCTGGGAGCAATGTGCAGCAGCAGCTGCCCACCTTCCTGCAGAGGGGAGGGAACACTGCACCTCCTTCATGTCGGAGGAGCAACCTCCATGTTTCTTTATCCATCAAGCAAACAAATCCATTATATTTACTCAAACATCAAGAGGTTATTACTGTTCTCTGAGGAGCTCTATTAATTCAATATTCTCTCATTTTATGATTGTCAAAGTCTTACGCTGTGAAATAAAAATATTTAAAAAGCAAGGTTAGGCATGTAATGGAATACAATTAATCCATTAGATTTACCATATCTGAAACATGTTTTTGAACAGTGGAGTGAATGACGCTATCTGGAGAGCCAGATCCCAAAAGGCAGGAAGGCAGAAGGGCTCATCCTGCTTAACTATCATCTGGCTATTTGGTCTATGAAGAAAAGTTTCAGTGCTAAAGCAGCTAAGCGTTAGGTCTTAATCAGATTCCTCTGTAATGAAATGATCAGCACCAAGTCCTAACTTAAAAGTTTCATAAATTAGTTTACTTTGCTAGAGGATGAAATGAATGCAGATGAAAAATGTCGGCATCTCTGGTCCTCTATCTCCAACTAAACTAAACAGGTCAGACGTCTACGGTATTTCATTATATGTTCATATCACTGACAAGATCAGAACTGATTTGGGATTTTTTTCCTTAGAATAAAGTCAGAAGAACTCAATTTAAAACAGGATACAAAAAACCCTGCCCAATAACCTGCCAGCAGAGAAGTATTTCAAAATAAGTATTTATAATTGTCCACATATCAGGTTATATATTATTATGATAATGCTACATGAACATGTTTGTTGTTTCCTTTGGACAGCTATTAAATAGATTTATTAAAAACACATTTTACCAAAATATATTTTTTTCTCCAACATAAGATAGCATTTTGTATATCTAAAAAGCCACTGTCCCTCTCTTAAGACATACAGCAATTTATAATAGAATAATGAGAATGTAAGGAGAGATTCAAACCATCGCTCTCGCCATCCAAGCTGCTGGCATGTCATTGTACCAAGCACACAGAAACAAGCTGAACCCCCTGAAAAATCCATTAACGTCACGGCAAGTTTAAAGGCACTCAGCGCTGCCTTCCACACAAGCCACAGAGACATCTCCAGTTCATTTCAACACAATCAGTACCAGGCCAATATCCAGTGGTTTGGAAATGCATTAAAGATTGCTCCCATTCAGGAATCACGAGCGTATGCTGAATTGGAAAGTCTGAGGTTCTTCCAGTGGTTCATCACCCATTGAGACATCACAGCTACTGCAAAGGGTAAGGTAAGGCACAGCTGTTTTTCTTTTTAGGGAACGTGTCTCTTGAAGTACAATCAGGTTTCTCAGTGAGACAGCAAGTGTAGTTCTGTGCAAACTTTGTTTCCCGGTTACTGGTACATGAAACGCAAAGACGAGGTTATCAACACCTGATGCATGAAGGTATGGCTGTTCACACACCAACAGGAACAGTGCAAAGATTTTGACTAATTCCTATTTGCCCCGCTCTGCTTCCTGACCCAAACACACAAACGGACCATGACGAAAAACATGCTCCTCCCCCTATCAGCAATTTCTAGTTCAAAATCATTTTCTGTATTTTATACCAGTAAGCAACTAAATGAGGCTATGCCGCTGCTCTTTCTCTTTATAGGTAAATAAGAGGAAAAAGTTACTTTTTTGTAAAGAACCATGCAGTTTTCTCCATTAGTATCTGACACAAGAACATTTCCTTGTCTTTCCTAATTTTTTTTCCTGTTTTTTAATATTAAACATTTAGGAAGCACAAGTTAACAAAGATCTTCTGCACTTCAGAACAGATGTTTTCAGTTTTCTTTGGTTAGCTGGATAATCCCTTAATTCAGTGTCTGCATACAGCGCCCTGAGAACTGAATTTGTATTTTACATCACAAATTCCTCTACATTGCTATTTTGCTCTTACTCACCCTGCTGTGTGGGAACGTTGCGTATAAAAATTAGCATGGTACATATGAATGGTACCAATTCTCAAAAACAATTAAATGCAAAGTTGTTTTACAAGATCATTGTTTAAGTAACTGTGCTTGTATATTTTATATATATCATATATGTATTTCCACGTGACGTGAAATAAACCTGCCAGCTAACTGACAGTAGTACTAGTTTCCAAATGTTGCTCAGACAGCATGAGTATAAATGCTGACCAGCAAATAACTCCCATACTCTGAGCCTTTTACTCCCACTGTTTACTGAAGAAATTGTAGAAAACTTGCAGGAAACTAGAGAGTGAGGTAATACCTTCTTTAAAATGCATCATATATCTGTACAGCAAACTGACCGCTGAGATGACCTCTACTTACACGAGCACTCGTCAGGATACATTTCCAAAATCACAGCACTGTGTTTTTTCCCTATTAACTTTTAGGAGAGACATTTTTCAAAAAAGAACTCTGCATTTATACATTACAAAAAAATGACTGAAACACTTCCTGTTAAGAATAGGAGATTTATTGGGAAAATTATTTCGAAGTCTAGTTATGCATCCCTCAACATATTTCTCTAGAGTAAAACATTGGATAAACCTTACAGACATGTTTTTATTGAAGTAGAAAGGGCTGCAAGATTAACTTAAAGCTGCAATACCTGTATCCTTGTCCAGGCCATCAAACATGAGCTAATCCTATTATTTCCTAATACACTAACTAATTAGTTTGGCATGTTAAAAATGCCAGCAGATCGTCTTTGCTCACCAGTAAGGATTCTACAATAAACTGTGTCAGTGTTTCACAGCATCTACAAACTCTTGACTGTGATTTTATGTTCAGCAGTTTGCTCTTACATGAAGATCCATGAGGTTGCATAGTTATTAAGTGAAAGAAGGAACCCAACATTAAACATTTTTAAATTTAAAAAACAAACTTCTCCCTCAAGAAATGAAGTTCTGTAATAAAACACGTAACATATGTTAACATAATACAGACCTCATATATTAATCTACTTTAATATGTTTTGATATCTATATATTGGTTTCATATATTAGACAGAAATACGACCGCTTACAAAAAGAAAATCTCCCATTTTTCCAAGAGCGAGCCTTGCAGGAGAACATGAATTCTGCTTTTGCATTGTTCTTTTTCTAGGAAGTCTATTATGAAAGCAGCACTTGGACTACTTTTTAATTATTGCATATTGGAGTGAAAATACACTGACTTTATAGAGTGGTATAATTATTTAAATTTAATTAAACATGAGAATGAAATGAAGGGGGAAAAAGCCTTGTATTGAAAAGAAACAAGCATTAGGGCTTGTGTACATCATGCAAAGAACATTCAACATGCTGACAGCACGTTGTCCGAAGGATTTATAGAGACGGCTGATTAGATCAGTGCTAGAAAACTTTATATTAGCATCCCGTGGGTTACTGTGATCTAATCAGACGATAAACAACACACAGATCCTGTCTAGGTCCAGTGCGCGTTCAGTGAAGGGCCAGGTTATATCAGGAAAGGCTTAACCTAGTCTTCCCTGCCTGTTGAGTACCTAAGTGGCTTAACAACTCGGCTCTTTGTACGAGTGCAGTATTAAGTATCGCGTCTCCACGCAGTTCTCATTGCACGTCCCTCTGCACAGGAATCTAAAGATTGCTAATGATCTGTAATCCAAAAACAGAAATAAGAAAGAGGTGGCTAATCTCTTTGTGAGGTATTCTGTAAAGATTAACAGATGACTAGATTGCAAGAATATTAAAGACCAAAAGCTCAATGGAAGCAAGTGACTAAAGACAGTGTTTGCTTTGCTTTCCTTTCTTAAACACAGCGCAGTGTTACATTGCTTATAATTAATTAGCACTATTCCTTCAGGGCAGCTTCACCTAAGGGGTTATTCAAATTATAGCTCAACTTCTGGCAACAAATAGAAAAAAAGAGCCTCCCTCACTTGTTCATGGTCTGTTTTACACAGAAGGGTATTTCATGCATCCCGTAAGAGACTAAAATTCAGGACACTGTTCATCACACAGTGCAGATACTTTCTCACTCCTCACTTCCCTCTGTTTGGGAGAACAGCAATATTTCAGGTTGTGTGGGTGATGCATTCCTTCTTATCCTTCTGCGGTCTCCTAAGGTACATTTTCCATTATCACTGCTTGCATAAACACCGTGCCGTTTCAAATGCCATCAGTGCCGCCAACTGCCATCACAGTTTGACGTCAGAGACACTGGGGGGTCAAGTGCTTCACATAAAATTTTCATCTGTTTCCAAAAACATTTCTTTTGCATCATCATTGATGCAATTTCTCTAAGAAGAGAAGAAAAACATGCGCTTTAGACTGCTCCTCTGACTTGTTCAGAAAACTGTTCCGTGGCAAACCACGATGTTAGCAATACCCTCCCTCGGCTGAATAAGATGGTTACACTGGCTACAGGAATGAACAGAGATGCAGAAACCAAAGGAAAAAAATACAAAATAAAAATTGGACACTGAATCAAGAGACGCAATAAAATACCGGACAGTATTTTTAAAATAGATGGAGAATTGTTTTTTTAATCTCAGGTTGGTAATGTAAAGATTGCCCCTGGAAGACACTTGCCTCTTGCAGACAGACCTCTATGCTTGAAACATCAAGAAAAGAGCACAGACAACCTTTTAAACCTTTGCATTTATTTCATCAGGAAAACTCCTTCACACTGCACATGCTGGTTAAATGCTCATGCACATCCACGTGCGGGTCCCCTGAGCCCTGGCACAGCATTTCTGCATGTTACAGCATCAAAGCTTTTTCACCTGCCAGCTCACAGGGCAAAACTTCCCCTCGTGCAGGACCCGCTGCAGCAACTCCTCTGAAATGAGCAAGGGGAGCACAAAGCCAGCCTTAGGCTCTTAGAAGAACCATGTTCTCACACAGGAGCTGTCACTTCTCCCATTTACTGTGTTCCTAGCTATTTTTATCAAGTTATAAAAGTATCTCTTTCAAATACCTCATTGTACAAAGAAGGAAGGCAAAGTTTATTGTCTGTCTGAAGTCAATTTCAAAAGAATAAAAGGCACTTTTCTCATTATGGAAAAAAAAAATCTACCATCCAATGCAGACACTAAGAAAGGTAAATCCCCGAAGTTGCACCTTGCCATGGTTGCTCGTTCAGAGCTTTCGATTGCCCCTCCAGACACATCGGTAACCCAAAGTGGTGGCACTTCTAGGACTCTAATTACAGGTGTGTTCCCCCAAATGGAAGCTTCACATTTCATTCTAAATCCTTCATAATGGTGTTTTCTTATCACCAAAGTAACAGCATAAGACTAAGAGCAGATCTGCAGCATACCAGTGAGCTTCCCACCGTGCATCAGGAGAAGGCGCCAGGCACACGGAGCCCATTCCCCTTTCCCTACCACTCCCTGCACCAGCAAACGTAGGCTGATGACCAAAGATGCCCCAGGGGTTGTCATGCTCCTGCTGGAGCTGGTACTCCCAAAGGACTGAGACCTCAGGCTGAATCTATATTAGTAAATGGCAACAAATGTTAACAAATTAAAAGCACCAAATTCTGTATGCCCGGGCAAGTGCATATGCGCAAGCCCTGCTCGGTCTCATAGGACAGATACAGCTTTGCAGAGAAGTGTTCCTGTGATACCAAATTGGCCACAGATATTTAAAGGAAACAAAGAGATACCAAAAGTCTACTTAAAACTTCTTTTAATAAAAAGGGATGAGTTGGACAGAAAGTCAAACCAAATACAATTAACCTTCACAAAGGCCAGCGCTGTAAGATAAAACAAAAGCTGAACTTATGCAGAAGGAAGGGGTGCCATAAAACCTAACCTTGAATTGAATATTGCCAATAAACTAAACTGACTTCCAGCACATTATCATGCACTTCTATGTCTCTAAAGGCCTTTTCACCCTCCACAATGGTCCACTGTAATTGTCACATGGTAATCAGATCTGTTGAGTAGGCAGGAACTTGCTCCCTTTCAAAATGTTATGCTGCTTACAAAGGATTTTATTCACTAAAGAGATTAATAGCTGTTCTTTGAACTCTCTCTCCTTCACCCAAGTCTGTGCGGACTGCCAGGCCACTGCCGCCTCACAGACAGTTGAGAAGGGCTCCAGCAACTCATCCAGGAGGAGCAAAGCAGGTTTACATCTTGCTGGGTATCAAAACCGAAAAGAAATTCCCAAGTAATATTATGTCCTTAGTTATTAAAACAGACAAACCATAAAAAAATACATTTTCAGTAATGCAAAACAAATATGATGATCATCTCTTGTTCATCTCCATCCTGGGTACTTCGTAATCACATCATTCAGTCTTTCAAGTCTTCAGGTAGGAAAGCTTTTAGATTCCATGAGAAAAATATCACGGAAATTTCTACTACAGACAGGCATGCAGGTATCTTGCTGCGTTGCATGAACACATCCCAACCATAAGTGACCTGCAGGAAAACAAGCAAGGGCATACCTCTGCCGTGCTGATACTTCATCATCACATTGCCCTGGGAGGGGCTGTGAGTGCAGGTTCCCTGCACAGATGTGGGGCAGTTATTGTTAAAAAGAACACAGAGGTTCTTTGCTCCTTTTATGTTTTATGTTTATAAATGTTTTGTTTGCAAAACTTTTAAAATAACATTATATAATCACATTTGAAACCTACTAGGGGAAACAAATATAATGTTTGCATTTATTCAGGTATTCAATTTTATACGTATTCTTATGTCCACACTGAAAAAAAAAGAAAAAAAAGAATCTGGAAGAGAATTTTAAGTCTGTAGATAACAAATTCTCATTGCAAGCAGAGTTAAGTACCCACATTCTTTGAAACCTAAGTAGTTAGATTTAAATAATTCAAGAAAATGACACTATTTGGAATTTCCATAAAGTTCTTAAAATGCAAAATTCATTTATTCTAAAATTAATCCCAAGAAGATAATCTCTAGCATTAGAAAAAGCTCGAGGAATGTCATTTGAAGGCTGCATTTTCCCAGGAATGCTTTAACACTTGAAAATGGCAGCTCACTGCAGGAAAACTTTCTTTCCCCTTCCTGCACCTGTAGTATTGTTACCCTGATTTTGTTGCAAGAAGTAACATTTAGGGAAGCCCACGACTCTTGCTTGAAGTGAAGCAAGCCAGCTCAAAAGGTAAAAATACCAAATCAACAAAAAAAGGATTACTGTAAACTGGTGGCTTCCAATTCAATTTCCATCTCGGCACGCCACCTGGGCATTTACCCAAATAACCCTCCTGATGGTTCCCATTAAACCATTAAACACCTCTGACACACTGCAAACTTTGGTCAAAATTGAAGACAACGGGAGAGCCACTGTGCGCATCGTGCTGGCAGAGCTTCCCCGAGCGGCACCAGCCGAACCCCGCGCACCTGGCTCCACACGTACCGCCGGAGCCAGCATCTAAATGGTGATTTCACTTAGAATGAATACAGTCATAATTAAGTACGGACAGAAATAAAAGGTCTAGCTGATTTGCAACTAAACCGCATATGACAAAATAAAAGCAGCGATCACAGCACCAACAAATATGTAAACGAATGCCAAAGGAAAGCTGCAAGCCTAGCGCTGTGAACTTGGATTAGAGGAAATTGCTGCTTCTGTGAGAGTTATGCCAGACCCATTTACGCCAAGTTTGTGCCACAACAAACAGAAAGTTGCTAATAATGGAAACAAGAAGTGAATGCAATTAACAGGGACTCCTAGGATGTTTGTCCAAATGGAGAGATCCTTCCCGCTCCAGCAGGCTGAGGTGCCGCTGTGCTGCTCTGAGCCGACCAGCAGCTCTTCTGTGATTGTTTGAACATCTGGAACACAAGAGGAGCCCGCACGCTCTCATTTCCTCTTCTTAAGGGACAATAGCTAGCTCTGCACATAAGAATTAACACTCAAAGTCCGGAAGTAAACAGCACTCAAGGTATCTTAAATGGAGAAATCACATTGCAACCAAATCAAAGACAACAGCCAGTTATGGCTTTCAGAATAATGAGAGCAATGTGTAGCAAAAATAAGGGTACTGCTTTCACTGTATAAAACACACACATAAAACGATAGCAGAACTTTACTGACAACTTCCCATATACATTACAGGCTATGTCACGTATCAGGACATCAGTCCTCCTGAGGCCTGGCTCCCAGCAAAGCCAGGGAGGGAGCACGGAGCCCGCGCTCCTGGGCAGGGCACCTGGGGGAGGCGACGGGCTGCTGGCCACAGAGACACCAGAACTCCTCATGAAGGAGAATTCTGGAAATCAGACAGACAAAACACCTGTAAAGCACGTTTTCTTCTAAGATAAGAATTCAGTATACCTTCCGTTCCAAGACTTCCCAGCAACAGAGAGGTTGCTTAATGTCTGCTGCTTCTTTAATCTGCTTATCCTAAATTAGATCACCACTCGAGATTTTTTTTCTCCCTTGAGCTTGGAGAATTGAAGGGAGTCCAACAGCTTTTCTTCAAGTCTGGTAACAGACATTCATCTCAGAGATGGAATGAAAGACGGGTTGCTATTTAAAAAATACACAGTTCAAAGGAATCACCTCTCACGTACTGAGACTAAATCTTGCAAACAGTATTTTCTTGTCATATACATCAACAGTGCCTGATGAGAGTTTCACTTAGTATCAAAACAACCCGAGAGAGGTATCCAGCAAAACGCATGTCACGCTGTGGGCTGAGAGGACCATGCCACCCTCTCAGGCCATTTGTCCTCTGTTAACGCCTTTCTCACCCATCCTGAAGCAATAATCCAAAGGCTACGTCCAGCAATGACATCTGGGGTAAGAGAACTGGCACAGGGAAATGGCTGCCCAGCAGCGAGGCTGCTCCCCGAGGATGGGCCAGGGCAACTGCTCCCCTGGTACAGAGCAGCCCTACCCCGAGTGCCATGGGCATCTATGGGTATACGGGACACTGTTTGTTAAAACCCAGGTCTGCATAAATACAAATATCTTAGCAGCAGCAACAAAGCGTGATCTTGAAAGAAAAAAAAAACTGTTTAAAGCGACAGTTTGCATGTGTCTGCCTTACCAAAAGCCTGTACCCAGTGGTGGCCCAGCCCACCCTCCAGCAGGATCAACAGAACCACCGCTGACAGCTTTCCACAATATCTGAACTCAGAAAAACAGTTATTTTTGTCCCATCCGAGTTCCTGTACTGGCCTGAATTTTCCATAAGCAGCTCAGTATCCCGGCACAATGCTCCAGCTTACCAAAGCCCAGCGGCTCTGCGAGCATCATAATCTTCAAACAGCTGAGAAATGTCCCAGCTCTGCTCACTGCCTCCCCACCTAACCCTCGCCCTAAATCTTTGTTCCAGCCAGTACAGCCACACAGTAAACATCCCACTAGCCAGGCTGACAGGCATATTAAAACGTACAGAAGGAACCCAAGTTTATATTACTACCAGTGCTCCAGAAATTGTTATGGGTCAGCTAGTTTAGGTTACACACCCCACATTTTCTTTCCTTCTATTGTCAGCCATTAAAAAAAATCACAAAAACAGAAATACATGCCAGAGAAGGATAAGGGATGTAACTGCTCTCTTAAGGGAGATAAAAAAAGAACAAGGAAGTATAGTGCACAACAGAAGGAAGCAGAACAGAAAAGACCCCTTAAATCCGTAACAATGACCTAAGCTTGTGCTTAAGGAGACATCGAGACAACCACCCCACCGGGCACAAACTCAGATGCAGAAAGTGAAAGACAAAGGTTTCATTGCCAAAACAAAATATGCCACTGAAGCTCTGGCAGGAAGGCAAGCAGAATCCATAAACAGGAGCACAACCAAGCAACTTCCATACTATAAATAGTGAATAAAGAAAAATAGTAATTAATTCCTTGTGACAGCTGTCACTAAATTACAGCAATCACATTAGCCGTGTAGACACTTGGAAGCGAAACTACAAAAGCACTCACCAAAACGGCCTTTATTTTTCAGATGTTTTAATTAACACACCAATTTTGGGTGCTACTTAAGTCCACTCCTAAATTAATTACAGTTCTAAGCTGTGTGTACTTCAGTGCAGGCAAATCTCATAACTCTCATTATGTCAATGAAGTAACAGCAGCACACTTGGGGGCTAATTTAGAAAATCGATTTCCAGTACAAAACAGATGTAACTATTTTGGAGGATATAGTTCCTATATAATTTACCTTCAGGATCTTATACATATAATGCTCTTGGCTATGCTCGAGCTCTATATTTTCCCAAGCAGACAGGGTTTTTTTTCCTAATTTGAAAAGAAAATTTAGTTTTGCATGTATTTGGTGGCTCTTCCTCAATGTATACCCAAAAGGAACGTGCCACGACCTGCGCTGCTGTTCTTGCAGTCCTTTTTCCACACGCTAATTGCTACACAATACACTGACATGTCGTGTTCTGAAGTTTAAGCGCCTCACTGATTAGTCAAACTTCATTTCAAAAGCAACTCAGAAAACTTGTGACAATTTACTGAAGGCAATCACATCTGTAACAAAGAGAAACTCCTTTATTATGCTTCCCGCACACGCTGTATTTGGCTAGCTCTGATGTTTTTGAGGAGTTACTTCAGAAAAGCAAAACAAAACAGGACTCTCCCTTCAGATAACTTCAATAGATATACTCAGCACTCCTCTCTTCAACTAGTTTTGCTAAATCTACAGGTCTCATGTACAGCCCATAAAGAAAACAAGGAAAGCCTCATCCGTCCTGAGGCAGAACGGGCCTTCTCAGAGATGGAAATTCTACAGAGAGGAATTACCTTAACAGCTGGTTTTTTAGATTAACATCTCTTTGACATTTTGGGACTTAACACAAAAATGTAAAGCTGCAGAACTATCTCACTAGGAAGAAACCCCCTACAGAAACAAATCCAAAGAAACTTCTACAGGGAACGTGTTCCAGCCCAGCTGTCAGAATCACCGTCTTATTTTCACGGGAACAAGCTTAACGTTTGCTAACTTTGCTTTTAACTCAGGATATTTCCTTTCATTTCTGTAGCATTTTCGTTCTGTCTTTCCTGTCTGCTCATGCTTTAAATAGCATTTGTTGGCGGGGAAGATACAGAGTCAGATTTCCTGAAAAGGGACCGCGATTTTAATATCAGCAGCATCTGATAGTGTGTGTTTCCGGCAGATAGAGCAGAACCACCACCTGACTTCTGCAGTTGTGCTCGGGACGTTAAGTACTACCTAAAAGCCTGAGAGATTAGAAATTCACCTCTTTGTGCCAGGTAAGCTGATCTCTAAGAGCGTGCAGGAGTTAGTTTTTGTGAGGCCCCTTTTAACCCCGATTACTCCCGTGACTCAGCTCCATGCTGGCAGGTGAAGGCACGCACCTGAAGCCCAACAGAGGTGGATCAAAACCCCATGGCACCAGCAGCAATGCAGGTAGCACCTCCAGAGCTGCAGGCTACCCATGGGGAGCTCTAGCTCCATTAAAAGCACTGCTATTTCTGCAACGCTTGTTGGAGGGCCAAAATCACCCCTCGGTTCCAGATAAGCCCTACCAAGGAGCACAGCCACGATCAGATGCTTTATCCTCTCTCACACTGCGAGCCTGTGCTGCAGCAGGAGCTGTATGCGTGTGTCAGAACCATGCCCAATTTCTAAAAAACATAATGATAATGTGGAGATGATGACAGATTTACCCAAACCTTTATGTAAACAGGATTAGAGAAACAATGTTAAATGGAGTGATGTGACTAGATACAAGCAACACCTTCTAAAATCTAAATCAAGAGAGAACACTGCAGCATTAAGCTAAATTACAGAGTTCAAGCACAGGTTATCCCTTTCACCTTTAGTTATAACATAATTTGCTTTGGAAAGTATTAATTTCCCTAGCTGCTTAAGGGTGATGTTTAAAAACAACTGAGCATTCAGCTCAGCAGGTCTTTCAAACATCCCAGCCGTGATTTAGCATTACTATTTTTGACAGTTAAAGTTGCACCTAAGGTTTCTGAAAAGTTTTTGGGTGTTAGCATGGCAGAAGCCACAGAAAAAAAGGCACTCAGAAAAAGTGCTTTGATCGTATTCTGCTGCTGCCTTCTCTCATTTGCTTCCACCTGCACTGCTCTGACTGTCTCTGTAAGTCTCCACCAGTCACCCACTGAAGTCCCACTGATTCTTCTACTCTGTATTTTCCTATTCTCCTTATACAACATTACAAGGAAAAGAGTGTGCATGCCATGTAATTACAGTTTAGCATGCTAGCTTTCCTATTTCAGCAATGGGAGTAGCCCCTCTCCTCTACGTCCTCCCCCCAAACGAGAACAGCAACCCAGCCAGGAACACCAGCCCACTGCATGCTCCAGCGGCGGCTGCTGCCTGCTCACAGCAACCCGGAGGCAGGCAGGCAATCTGCCCCCTGCGAGCCCACCCTTTGTGCAATATTTACACCTCCTTGCAAAAACAGAACCGAAAAAGGGAAAGTCCTGACATATTTTGCTAACTCCCACACAAGCCTTCAAATGAAGGACATACCCAACAGTCTCATCACCTCTTCTCCATCCCAAAGTGGAATCTTGCTGAGGAAACACTTTCTCTCCATCCAGTGTGAAGACTGTGGGTGATGGACATGGGACGGACATGATGTCAGTTCCCATGGGGTGCGCCAACCCCTGAAGGCTAAAATCAACTTGATGCAACAACACGGGAGAGCTGTGCGACTAAGGGAAAGGCCTACACTGCGAGCAGAGCCTGTAACCAAGACAAGTGATCTCTGACACCGCATGTTGGACACGCTCCTAGTTCTTCCAAATGGACAGGAGGAGAAAATCAAACTATTCTGTTTGAGAGCACACCTCTGCTTATAGCTACAACTAAAGAAAGTGGAAATCTGCTCAGAATGAAAGGCACCAACATAGAATATGATTCTAAACAAATCACTCCTCTCTTTGTTTAGAAAAAAATAAATTAGTTCTGACTAACATATGCTCCTCCAAAACTCGCGGGTCTCTATGACAAGCAACCTGCCAGCGATTTATTCAGGGAAAGCTAAAAGGCTGCTTCACAGTCTCAGTTACAAAGCAACCACAAGAGACAACAATTCATGTTCAGCTGAGTTCTTAACAACCACTGAGACTCTTCAGATCGCTGTCAGGGCACACTGCAAGAGCTTCCATGGACTCTTGGACAACTTATTTAGTGGAAGGTGATTACTCCTTCCTACTTTTTTTCCTTTCAGAACATGCTGAAGAAGCACTGGAGCATCTCACACTTTGACCTTGGAATAGATGTTCTGTAGGGCGGCCTCTGCTCCAAAGATTTAGCTGAAATACTAAGAAATATATTGCCTCATTTCCAGTTTAAAATATTTTTCATCTATTCATTTCCAATAGGCTTGAACGGAAATCCACTTAATGTCTGATTCTATGGAGTTTCAACCAGACTTTGATAGATTTACCGATCTCAGCAGCTTTTCTAAGATTCCTGGAACTCAAAACCTGATGAAACAATTTCTGTTGGTTTTCTTTCTTGACATACTGTATTAAAAACTGCAGCTTGAAGCAAGTTCTCACAACTGAATTAATAGCTCCTGGACAGAGCCTGAAATGGAAAACTGACGTAAACTACAGCATAAACATCAAGGATAAACTCTCACAGCATCTGAGCCTTTCAGCAAGGTTTTTGCTCAGATGTGCTGTTTGACCGTATTTTCAGTGTCCAGTGTTTTCCAAATCCTGTTTGGGCTGGTTTTACATGGTACCAACACATGAAAGCAGGTCTTCAGCTGCTGCTGCCCGCTAGCTGTGCCATTACTCTTACCATCAGTAACATGCTTTTGATTCTTTTAAAGATAAACTTGCTTGGAATTAAAAAACACAGAAAAAAAGCACATACAACTATTTCTGTCTTTGTTTTTCTCCTGTACTAAACAATGTGAATGTTAATGGAAACAGAGGGAAAAGGAACATCCTTCTCTTTACAATCTTCCCCTCCACCCCCAAATGATAAAAAATTACCTTGTGGTAATGTAATTATTTGTCTCAAGTATACAGCACACATTTAATTTAAGCAAGATCACATTATTTAAATAACTATAGTTGCTGGGCTTGCCGGAAGACATTTACTCTCCATGCGCTCCCATGCAAAGTCATTAAGGACAGATTGGTCAGGAGCTTTTTATATGGCTTTCATCACGGTTGAATACCATAAAATGCAGTAAATCTACAGCCTTGAGTTTAATGGAGAGAATTCTGTAAACGCTACAAAGAGATTCTGGAAGGGTCCTGTTACCATATTTTTCAGCTGTTTTAAAGCATAAGCTGCAGACAGTTCTCTAACAGCAGATAAATTTGCCCAAAGAATGCCATTACAGATTGTTCTCTTATTTAAAAATAAAATTTACTTCATGCTTCAATAAATTTTCATATACACACTTAGTTCTACGATGCCTCCAGGTGTTTATATGCAATATACAACTGTGTGTGCATGAGCTTGTACATACTTCCATGCCTAATTTCTCAATGTAACTCTTAGCATTCCAGTTAAGGCCTTCCAACATTAAAGAAGAACACGTCCTGTCTGATGCAATATTCTTTCAAGTGGCCTCTAAGAGTTATTCAGCCTTTTTTCTGAACACATAATAGTAATGGATGGAAATTTACTATTCCCGTTAGTTCCTGGAAGTTCTGCAACAAACCCTTCTTACTCTCAAGGACTTCAGTACAACTTCCCTTTAATGCGACTTCAGAGAAAGTAGAGGTATGGGCTGTGATTATGCCTCCATCTTCAGATAAACGCATCAGGGAGTAGAGCAAATCTCACAGGTGTACCTGCTCGACGCCAGCACTGCACCGTGTGAGCACAGCCCCCAGCTGCCACGGCACCGGGTGCTGGCACAGCCCCTGTCCCCTCTGCAGGGTCACCCCGGGGAGTGCTGCCGCACTCTGCCCTCAGCACACAGCGGGTGCTGGGAGGGCCCAGCGGGACATTTCCCTGAAGGATTTCTTTGTCAGAAGAAGTGTAAGCAAAGCATCAGCATTCATAGAATCATAACGGTTGGAAAAGACCTCTAAGATCATCTAGTCCAACCACCCACTTACCACCAAGATTGCCCACTAAACCATTAAACCACGTCCCTTAGTACCACATCTACACGTTTCTTGAACACCTCCAGGGACGGTGACCCCACCACCTCCCCGGGCAGTCTGTGCCAGTGCCTGACCACTCTTTTGGAGAAGAAGTTTTTCCTAATATCCAGCCTGAACCTTCCCTGGCACAACTTGAGGCTGTTCCCTCTCATCCTGTCGCTGTTAACCAGGAGAAGAGGCCAACCCCCACCTCACCACAACCTCCTTTCAGGTGGTTGCAGAGAGTGATAAGGTCTCTTCCGGTAGAGTCTACGGAAAAACTGTTATCACGCTTGTCCTCATTTAGAAAAATACCAGTGAAGAAGGTTCTTCTGCTTACTGCTGGGCCATCCACAGCATTTAAGGTATTCTTTCTTTTAAAACAAAGTATCACGATCCAGACAATGGTATGTCATTACAGTATCTACCAGAAGGTATAAAGAACCAGTCAAATGCCAAAAGCCAGGGAAATACGCCCGATTCACATTAAAAGTCATTCCAAATATACTCGAAAAGGCTGGGTATATTTCTAGAGAAATTTAAAAGTTCAGATTTTTTCCTTATTTTGGCATATGTTTAGAAGAATTTATCTGAAATTCTCCTAGAGAAAGAGCAGAAGATGCCAAACTTTCATTTTGAAATAAAAAAAAAACAAACCTATTTTGGACAGAAATATTCAACCAGATCTCTTTTTAGCATTTTCCGTTATTAGAAAAAATATTTGAAAAGAAAAGGATGCTTCCCAAATGGTTAAAAAGCACTGCACCCCCTGTTTAATATATCTGAATTATCGCTCTCAGAAATGGCTGTGAAATGGACAGCTGCACCTTCTCCTTCCCATTAGCTTTGCATTCCCTCCAGTGCTTGCCTGTATTTCTTTTTATTTATTTATTTATTTATTAACTCTCCTGAAAGCCACGGTGACCCAGACAGCCAAAATTCTCTGGTCACTGCTCGCAAACACCTTATTCTTTTTAACTGAAAGTTTGACTTAGGGTCACCTTCTCTCTTTTAAACTATGCATCATAATATCTTTAAAGCAAGTAAAAAAATGTAGTAAAACCTTGTGTTTTTGTTGGTTTTGTCAACAAACTATGAGGAATTTCTGGCAATAAGTGCTTCATCTTCTCTCGAAAACAATCCTCCCTGTTAGAGAAATAATCTTTCTTCACAACTTAACAGGCTTTTAACAGCAAAGAAAATGCAGCGACCTCCCCTAGATTTCCGCAGAGGAACCAACCTAAAGCCTGGGTGATGCTTCAAGGGGGGCTCCAAGGAGATCTCCTGCAGCTCACGCTGCTACCAAGGTGAGGCCATCCTCCTTCTCCCCAGGCTGTGTATTTCTATTTCTTTGTGTTCAAACCAGCAACTACGCAATGACTCAGACAACAACAACCCCGACAGCAGCCTGACTTCACACGAGGACAAACCGCAGGATCTGACCGCCAGTTCCCTTGGATGGTCTGGATCTACTGTAGTACAGGGAGCTGAGCCCCTTGTAGCACGGTGAGATACTTCTTCCTGCTAGGCTGTAACAAGCAGATAATAGCTTTGGACTGGACACAGTGGACATATTTCTTTCCTGAGTCCCTCTTCCCATGGCTCCCCAGATGCTCTCTCCACTGTAACAGCTCTATGAGACAAACCACCAAGTGCCATTAGCTCACCTGCTCCCATTCCGGGCCACAATGGCAGTCCCTGCTGTTAAAGGCAGGGGAGTGAAGGCACTTTCCCTCATGCCAGTAACATTATGCCTATTTTGTGCTGCTGCCCGTTTCAGATCCTGTTTATTACCAGCGGTTGTAATTTTTCTCTATGTAGATCAAAAAATATTTTACTTCTATCCTGCTTTATTTCGAATTTCGTACCTACCACTTTGTATTGGAAAATGCACCCACATAGTACATTGTTTTATACGAATCTGTAAACATTCCAGACATAACTGCATGAATAAGAGACTGCCACAGCTTTAATAAACATTTTTCCTCTTATAAAAGCCTAGTGCTGAAACTGTATTCCTTTCTGCCATTTAAGACTTTATACTCAGTGAGTTCCTGCTTTCCTAAATTACATTTTCTCATGATACAAGTGCATAACTTCACTGTGTAGGCTGCAAATCTGGTGGGAAAAAAAACATTTTTTAGAAATGTCGAGTACTATCCGATTATCATTTTGTGGCAAGTTTTCCGCCTACATTAAAACCCACAGATAGTAAAAGTCAAAAGGAGCTGTGTTACACACCAGCTTGGCTCCAGAGGGAATATAATTACTGCTTTTGTGCTGAATTTAGCGAGTTTTTTTTGTTTTTTTTTTTTTTACCACTTTGCATTTCCAAAACTGAGCCCGGAAACAACTGTATTTTAAACTACTTATGTTATATTAGAATATATGTTTCGCAGCAGCCATGTTTCAAATGTTCCCAGTTGCTGTGGATCCTGAATATTCCCAACTCCACAGACGTAATGCTATTTTTTGGTTGAATGCTGAGAGATATCTACAGAACCATTTAAAAGCCACCCACCAGCTCACGGCCTTGCTGGTGCTGCAGCTACGTGGGCTTGGGACGGGTACCGCCAGCCCCACGCCCCGAATGCGGGGCATCCCACGGACTGCAGCCGTGCCAGGAATGAAGCGATGCACGGCAACAGCATTTAGCTTGCTGCTTTGGAGCCAGGCCAGCTGCGGAGCACCAGTGCGGTGACACTGATCGCTGCAGGACAGGCAGGCAGTGGGGCAAGCTACCCGTGTGGTGGGGTTCATCCCAAGGAAAAGCAAGGTTCTGAGCCTGCACAAAACCCAAACCACGCAGCTGAGTTCAAAAGCAGATGAACCTGGCTCTCACGACTTGACTTTTGGGGATCTGGGCTAAAACACTCCCATGAGAGCAAGCTTCAGGGTACAGCCTTGCTTCGACGTCTGCTATAGAAGCGTTCTGCAAATACCAGCAGTTATTTCTTCAGGGCAATTATACATGTTTTAAAAAGCAAGCCTTATATAAGCCTTTCACAATGGAGGAAAGAGCAATTAACTTGCATAATTGTTAGCTGGGACCTGTAGTTTCAGTGACGCAGCTCAGCGTGCCGGCACAATGGCCTGACACCGGCGGGGAAGCAGCGAGCAGGGAAGCGCTGCTGGCAGGAGGGACAGCCCTCCTCGCACACAGCCCCGCGCGGCAGCAGGCGGAGGGCAGGCGCAGGCAGAGCTGACCTTCAAGAGCAGCCCTCAGACACCAACCTTATTTCCATAAATTTTATTCCCATCCTCAGGACAGAACATTTCTCCATAGTATTATGGTTGGCTGAGCAGAGCTGGAGGAAATGTGAATTAAAAATCCCACTAGAGTGGCACACATACGACTCCAGACAAGTAATGAGATAGAGGAATTACCATAAAATCTGTGCCCAAAGAAGCATCGGGGGAGGTTTGGAATGTAAGTTAAAAGGTACACATCGATCGCTAGGATTGAAAATTTGAGCGCAAAAAAAATCTGTGTAAAATCTTTTTGGCAAAAATCAGTTTAAGTGAATAAAGGTCCCACTAATTCAAAATGCACAGATGTTCAGCGCTTTGTTTCTGACTCAGCAATGCTTGGAGGAGAAAGCAGTGCTCTGCTGTGCTAGTCCCGCTGCCGCAGCTCCAAGCAGCAGGAACTCGTGGGGCCGGGGGCCCTGGCACCAGCCTGACCCCTCACCGCGCGGATCTGAACTCTGCGTTCAGGGTGCTCCTTTTCTTCCCTTCTCTTTTCAGCACTTAACGTTTGTTTTATTTCAAATGACACCTAGATGTATTATTTAAGTACTGAAGTAAGTGCATTTGCAAATGCATGCCCTTGCTCGGTAGCTCTGCTGCACAATCAATTATTGAAAACCAGTAAGAATTGTTCAGAAGCAGAGAACAGCCCGGAGCTTAGCTGCTTACTGCCCTGGGAGACACACGTGGCCCAGTCTGCCCTGCTCAAGCTCTGTTGGGGAACTGAACAGCTGCCCCCCGAGATCAGCAGGATGCAGGGTGACAATCAGACTAACGGGGAAAACGAACCCAGAGAAACACTGCAAATGCACGACTGTTTTCAGGAGTACTCTGTGATTTCTGGAGCAACCGCTTTCAAGTCCTCTGCTGGAGATGTCTTGAGTGCTATTTTCATCCCAGCTGGACATTCCCTGCTCCCCCTGGGATCAGCACAAAATGGGTGCTCAGCATCTCTGCAAACCACGGCACTGCTCTTGCAAGGGAAAAATGTTAAAACAGAATGATTTAAAATTAGGAGACCCAGTTGCTATCCAATTTTAGAAGCAATGTAAAACAAACAATATCTTGGAACTAAAAGAAATAACAAAAAAAAAACACTCAATAAATCAGCTCAAAACAGAACGTAGGAAAAAAAGCAGCATTTTGAAACACACATCATTCCTGCATCCACAGACTCTCGATTTTTCATAGCCTTGGGGATGTGCCAACATGCTGAAAAGATGAAAAACAACATTCTTCCAAAGGGGTCACGCAGGCAACACGCTACTAACCATCAGCAAATTAATAATACAAATGGCTTTGCGTTTATTCGAGAACACTTGTGATTAATAGGGCCGCTTAAAAGATTGTTGGATATTTTATTACAGTGACATTTCCACACTGTGTGCTTCTGTGGGCAATTTATACTCTACAAAAGATCTATTTTAACACATGATAAGACTCTGCTAAAACTGGGTATTTAGGTCATTTATATTACTGCAGTGAAGCGTCAGTTATTTTGCCTGATACTCCTAGCCACTCTAATTCGCCAAGAGTGATGTTTCCAGTCAGAAAGCTCTGGCGAGTCAGCAAAGGCTGGATCCGACCTGGGCTGGCACCAAGGACTTGAATCTTAGCCCCAAAACGCCCTGCTCCGTGTCTGGTGCTCAGCTTTCCTTTTTGCCATGACTCCAGGATGACCTCTCAGCAGATGCAGGGAAAGAATCAAGGAAGGAAATTTCTAAGAAAGGATGAAGAGGTGACTGGCAGCATCCTCTTCACGTTGACTTCAGCACAAGCAGGATTCAGTCAATGCTGGATGCACTCAGGATAACTCGTCTCTCTTCACTCCTACGGCATCGCGCCGACAGCCAGCCTGGGGGCAGGGGGAAGGAGGGCAGGGAGCACTCACCTTCAGCAGGGCCCTGCCCCGCTGCCACGGGGCTCCCCCAGCACTCACAAGCTTTTGCAATGTTCTTGGCAATAACAGCCAAATAAAACAAAACCCAGGAGTTAACAAATCTGAAACTGTAAATGTTGATACGTAGGTGGAACTGTAATATTTATTCTAAAAGCTAGTGAATTGTGTATTGTTTAACTTAAGCAGCAGCGAGTAAGTTTGCTTGCCTGTTCTTCTGGGTATATTTTTAGGTAACCACAAACTGTATCCACATAGAACACAAGTGTAGAACAATAAAAACACATAAAAGTTACAGCATACAGGGTGTTAACTACAACAGTTGACCTAAAAACTCCTCACTTCCACTGCTCCTAGACTTTCTGGTCTGTAGATGGCTGCTATTTTTCTTTTGTTTCGTGTTTCTACTGTCAGTACCAAAAGAATGTTATCACCACAACTCGCCCTTCTCTTCCATCACTCTTAGCTAGAGATCAGACCAATCTACACTGACATTTCAGCTAGCAAAATTACTCCAAATCCCTTTCATTAAGGGACAACTAAATAACGATTTATCTCAGGTAGTAATACATCTTGCCACTTCCCTGCATCCATGTACCAACAGTGGAAAACAATGATGCTCCCTAAACTGTACCAGCACTGTCAGCAGCACAGCAATATTCTTAATAGCCTTCAAACTGCCTTCTTTTGAGCAAGACTAACAAAAGAAATCCATTTGCTTAGACCTTTCACGAACTGCGCATTTTGAAATTTCAAGTCAAAATAAAGGGCAAAGAGGCTGTGATCAAAGAACAGCTGCTAGCTTAATCCATCAGTAAAAGGATCCAAACAAAAGCTTAAACTAGCAAAATGACAAGAATGCAAAATGTTGAGGCTAGAATTTTCATTGCAAAGGAAAACGCTCCTTTCAAATAACTGCAGAGAGGTGAAATATTCTGCAGACATTATGATGTTTATGAATCCTCAGCTTCAAAATATTGCATTGACAAAACCATTACAATCTACAGCAACGGAGTATCTGTATCTTCCCAGAGATCTGAGCTACTTCTACTTCAATGCTGCTAAGGAAACTGCCAGATTGCTTGGGCTATGGAATTAAGAGAGTGTAATTAATTTTTTTCATGAAATGGCTCGTGCATCTAATTGGTTATTTAATGCAACCAACGGTACATGCAGTCAAGTGGAACAGGTCTTATTTACTAAATTTAATCAGATTTTAGGAAAAGTGACTGTGAAACACCTGGACAAACGAGCTAAAAATCACAGTAAGAGAAAAGCAGGTTATAGACAGCTCAGGGACACAGCATTAACCAGATGAACAGAGGGCTGTTCCCAGGCTGACACCTGAATTTGAGAACAGAGTCCACTGGTAAAAATTCCTCTGTTCCCAGAGGACTGGGAAGAAAATATTTGGAGCAATGAAAAGTTCATATTAGAATTGCTGAGCCTACAATTACACCAGGAAGAATGGGATACGCTGTTTTTTCAGAGCAGGGTCATTTCTGCCAAGGCTGTTGATCCGTTTATGTTGCCAGTATAATGCGAGCTTCAACAGAAATAAAGAATCCAACCCACACCAACGTTTTAAGAACTCCTGGACCTCATAGGATTGGCACAAGAACAGGAAAGAAATCTAGATGATGGGAGACAGGAGTCTCTTCATTCATAGGCAAGATGAACACAGAAAGGCAGGAGTCAGGAAGATAGTTTGCCCCAGATGTCTGTGCATTAAAAGGCATTGGAGGCACTCAGCATGGTACAAGGCCTTGCTGGCACATGCTGTGCCTTGAGGATTTCTGATGTTGCATTTGAAGCTACAAGGCAAGGACCACTGAGGTCTCCCAAAAGTTCAGGTCTGTGCTAAACACTTTGGCTTCTCAGTGCCCAGTTCTGAAATCCAAGTAGCCAGTCCAGAGCAAGCTCCATGTAACTCCAGTAGAGTAACGCAGCTCAGTAAAGGAACTTTTTTGACTTACTTATAAGACAGAGTGTTCAGATTTGGAGCAATGGGAAACAGAGAGGGTAGCAAAATTGCCTTAGTGAAGATCATGCAACATACAGCTAAAAAAAACTGATCTCCAACTACATAGAGTAATTTGAATTAACAATTAAAAAACTTAACGTGCCAATTTAATATTCTTTGGCTGAAGGTGATGTCCCATGACACCTGGACCTCGCACTTGCTGATCCACCACAACCGAACCAGGGATCCCGCGGCAGCTGTGGCTGCGCACAGCCCCGCTGCGCAGCCCAGCCCAGAGGTAAGACACCGAGCCCCCAACTGCAGCTCCCCTGGGGCACTAAAAAGGCTGATTTAAAGACAAATTGATTCAAAACACTTTTAACTGGAACAACTAAAACATTCTTGTATTTTAAATCAAGACTAAATATTTAAAATTTTCCTCAGCAGCTCTTTCCAGCTATACACAATTTTCACTAAAACTAAGTAATTCCAGATTATTTCATTTTTGGGATGCAGCCACCATTTTCCAAAGCAAGGAGATATTATTAGTCAAATAAATAATCATTTCATAAAAAAATATAGCTAGGCCAAGTTCACAGCACATAACTATTCATTCTTTCATAGACAGCAAATAATTGTGTTTATGCCATTGTCTAAAAGTAGATCAACGTAATTCAAAACAACGGACTTCCAAGATGATTCACTCTCCTGAGAATAATGCTCCATTGTCTTCAAACCAGCACCAACTAAGGCTATCGATAAGCAAAGGCAGCGCTTTATCAGACCTAATCTGACAGCCACCAGAAGACAGAGTCGAAGAAACGCGGTCTGGATGCTTTACAAACCTAACAGCAATTTACAGACCGCTCCAGACTGCCTCTAGATTGATCCTACTATTAGTTGGTGTAAACAGCCTTACCTTGGAAAGTGTTACGGCTTTTACCCTTCAATATGCAGAACGTACAGCCTTTTGGAGCACACAAAACCTGATTTATACTGAATTTTCTCTGTATTTTCATGTATCTTATGTTTTTCCATTTTCTTCTATGTCTGCGCTACCCACATTGAGAGGAAATCTGTTTGACCTCAGAGCCACCTATAATACAGCACATGATTCATTCAGACATACAGCGCTTTGCAAGAGGAGAAAAATACACGCAAGTAAGTGGTAATGTAATAGAACATACCAGTAAGAGGTAAAACTCTCTCCAACTTTGCTTGAGGGTGTTTTTGAAGCACAATAAAATCATTTTAACTTACAGAAGACTGAGGAAGGGAAAGACTTGTGAATTACTTCAGAAAAAACTCCTCCCAAATTGTAACTGATTTAACATCAGATTTTTTTTGTCTTCTCAAATGCTGTTTCTAAATATTATATTCTACATCTACAAACCACCTGTTCAGCTACACTGTTTTACTGAAATAAAAACAATGGACAGTTCCGAATCCCCTGAAGTTTTGAAGATGTGTGAAATATGACATTAAGTGGGATGTGTAATAATCCAGCAGTTGTGATTGCTCTGACAAACAATCGACGCTTCGTCAGCAGAATATGACTTCCACTACCAGTGCATGTATGAGATGATTAATGAGATGCTCATAGACTAGAAGATACTTTTGCAACAAGAGCCTAGGCATTTAACAAGTAGGGCCAATGAATTAGATAAACTGCCTTTTGAAACTAACTGTGATGGAACAGTCACTGTTGCGGTTTGACCCAGCAGACAGCTCAGTCCCACACAGTTGTTTGCTCACCTTCCCCCCTCCCAAGTGGGATGGGAGAGAGAATTAAGGAAAAAATATGGCAGAATTTGTGGGTTGAGAAAAAAGCTATTTACTAAGACAGCAGAGAAAATAAAAGAAATAACAGTACATATATATATAATAAAAAAAAATAGATGCTACACAAAGCAAGGGACCAACGACTGACACCCAGCCAGCCAGCAGCCCCTCCCTCTGCGGGACCCCCCTTCCGTAACAACCACAGGATGTGATGCGGTATGGAATGGCTCTTTGGTCGGTCTGGGTCAGCTGTCCTGGTCCTATCCCCTCCCAGTTCCCAGCTCCTTGTGCCCCCTCACTGCTTCACTGAGGAACTGAATCTGTCCTTGGCTCTGTTCAACACTGCCCGGTGTTATCAGTTTTGTTTTTCTTCTGGGACCAAAACGTAGCCTCATACCAGACACTATGAGAGAAGTAACTTCTGTTAGAAACTAAGACAGTCATTAGTTACATTACTTGAAAAAGTCCAAGTTAATTTTGAGTTCTTACGTATCCTGCCATTTTATCTTAGTTTCAAACACTATCTAAAACACAGCCCTAATGTACCTAAGTCAGGCGTACAGAGCAGTATGAACCCTCAAGCAATGGCCGCGTCCACCCCTGCTGGCCTGCCCCACATAACAAACTATTTGGTGACCGGGACAGGGACGGACCTTGTTTTCTCTGATCCAAGTCCAGTCCCCTAACAACTACATGGGTCCGCAGCAATCGGCTGTTAAAATACTGACAGTTAAATAAAACTAAACCGGCAATGTAACATTTTCTACGGATCTATTAAACTTAAGTGCAGAGAGTCCTTGTTATCCCTCACTAAAGTGATGAAACCACATTGACCTATCACCAGCTGCAGGAGGCAGGGACAGGTACAAAACCCCTGCACATCCATTGCACAGAGATCATGAAGACACACCACAGGAAGACACTTTCATTTAAGCAAAGCCAGAGTTACGGACAGTTACATGAGACAAAATGTTTAAAATATCTGAGGTCTACCAAAGTTTCCTTTAACAGCTGCAGATATCAAAAATGCAAATGCCTGTAGACAAGCTAGCTAGCTAAGTTAGCTGGGGCTACCTTCACCGTCAAGCAGAGAAGAAACTGGGCCATTTGGAATTCAATTCAGCTGCTTCAGACATCTCCCTGAGGGATGACACTAATTACACTGACTACACTGACTAGACTGTCATTGACTATAAACCTTAAGGTGACTACCTCAGATCAGCTTTTATCTCCTTTCCTACTGCATCTACTTCTAGCGAGGTAGCACCCAGGTTCTTTATCGATACGTACTTTCTGTACTTGAATTCAGAACAAAAAACTAGACAGTCTGGGACCACTTCAGTCAAAAAAGGAGATGTTCTGCCTGGATGAACTTCAGAGACACTTTACTCACCTCTGCCCATGATGATGTGAAAAATCAAAAATATCAATAGAGAAAAAAACAGGATTTCCTTTTCTCCTTATTCAGGCTTTCTGCGACCTGAAGAGACAGTGAATCAGCTGTTGATGACAGAAAGCTGGCTTGCACTATATTTGCCTAGAAATACACACAGTGAAGAAGACAGCAAAGCAAGGCGAGGTGCCTATCTGTCCTCTGTGGTATTTATCCCTGAACTTCTACATAGCATCTCCTGGTGCAGGCACACCAGAAGTTTCAGGTTCCAGGTTTCTCAGTTCAGTTTAATTAACTCTCCTGACAGAAAGCAGGATAGTTCTGCTGTGGTTTTTCATAGAGAATGCGCTTAGCAAACAGAACTATGCTTGGTATCAGTGGCATTTTATAGCTGACAAATCTGTCAGCTCTAACACGTTAGAAAAATCCATAGTTCTTCTGTGATAAATCTGCCAAAATGAAGTGGAAGAGCATGCATCTGCAAGTGTTAATTTCTTCTGTCACTAACTCCATTCAGCACACAGAGAGAAGCTAAGGGATTTCACTTAGGATGTTATAACATAGGCATAACCCAGGAGGCCCCTTCTAATTCTTGCGCCAAACTCTGCCACTGCAGGGCACTTCATAATCTCTTTCAAAATTTTACTGGAGCTCACCTTAAAACTATTTGTATGCCTTCTTATATGAAGATTCACAGTACATTGGTCAAGTATCAATAACTGACCTCTGCTTTCCACCCTGCATTCACTCACGGCTCCCATGGATGCCTTTTCTGTCAGCTCTCTCCATCTGACTACCCCAGTCCAAAATCAAGTTTCTTAAATGAACAACACTGGGACTGCAGAAGTTGCTCAGGTTAGCTTTTCCCAGCGCTCCCCTACCTGTACTAGCAATACACCAATATACATCTCTAAAGACCTCTTGCCTCACACAGAGCCTCCAAACATAAACTTGCTAGGTACACACACAGCCTCAATAGACTAATCAGACCTATCCTATGACGGACAGTGAATACAGGTCTTTCTTTCCTTCTCCTGAATTTCCAGGAGGAAACAGTCATCAACCCAAAAGTGCATAACTTTGCGCCTTGACTGATTTTAACCTCACATCTATTACACCAATCTTCACGTTCAGCTGGTTCTTCTTTTTCTGTATTAATTTTCTATCTGCAAATTTTACATGATAACTACCTCCACAGTAGCTTCTTTTGGTCAGCATCACTAACAAAAACATTCTTCAGCTTTTCAGAAGTCTATCCAGTAATTTCTCCCTACCCTGACCGCTTTGCTTTCAGCTTACTCACTGACATGACCTATACACCCAATTTGCTACCCGCCTTACAACTCCACAACAAAACTGCTCTTGTCTATTTAAACTGAGCTTGCACAAATGCTTAAAACAAATTTCACAGAATCACAGAACGGTTGGGGCTGGCCCTGGGGGTCACCTGCTCCAACCCGCTGCTGAAGCAGGGCCATCCACAGCCACCCGCCAAGGACCACGTCCAGACAGCTTCTGAACATCTCCCATGTAGAGACTCCACAACCTTTTGGGCATACAGCTTTTTCCCAAGTCACAAAATAAATCACAAGATTCACACACTTGTTTTTTTCTCAGAAGTAAGGGGAAAAATAAGAGGAAAATAATAAGAAAATAGGTTCTGTGCGCACTTTCTATCAACATCCTAACATTTTGAGAGATTTCTTATGAACTTTAACAACCAATAAAAATTCCCTCTTAAATCCTATCCCTAAATCCTTCCTCTCTAATTATTAGAATCTTAGCAGGTAACTGTAAGCATACTAATCAAGCAAGAAAAACTGCAGTACTTCAGCTAAGTATATAAATCCTGCTCTCGAATGATTTTCCTTCCAATTAAGCAGTTTCTAAACATAATAAAGCTTTTGGAAAAAATCCTATTGAAGATTCCAGAAACTCTTTTGACTCTAGATTTCAGGATGAAACTTTGTTACCTGAATTCTGGAATAAATATATCTAACAATCCTACACGAGAGCTCTGGCCAGCCTCAGGAAACGTTTCATTGACCTGAATATGTCAGGAAGAGGGAGAAGCAAATGGCCATACTGAACAACACATGAATGAGAAAACAGTAAACCAACTATTTACTGCACCGTTGTAAATAATTTTACCACAATTCAGCATATGCTTAAGATTGCTTAATTACTATTTAAAAACCATCTGTGACGCACAATATATAATTTTGCTGCATGGACTGTCATAAACCATCATCTCAAATACACCAGGAGACAAAAGCATTGATAGCTCTGCCTAGAAACTCCATCATCACTGTGATATCTGCAGGGAGGCAGAGCTCTCTCTGATCAACGGTTTAATTTTCAGGAAAGGCAACTAAGCTTACACTGAGAGTAAAAAGCCATCCTGGTTTTCAGAATAACTATTGCTCAACTTCCATGTTTCTAGATAAAATCTGGGGAAAAAAAAAAGTAGTTTAATAAATCTTGATATCATTAGGATAAACTACCAGGACATGAGGTGAAGAATCAGTGTCTCTACATTCTGCTTGAAAAAAAGGAGACAACTTTTAGTGTTCACTTGTTACGTAAGTAAAAAAATGGAATTGTAATAGCACAGAGATGAACACAACGCTGGCAAGTAGTGAAAAGGAAAAAGAAAAGGAAAAGCTAAAGGGGAACAAAGTAGTATTGTATTATTCCTTTTCTTGTATCTCATTGAAGTCCAAAAAAACACAGCTCTCAGGAGAACCTGCTCCAAGGCAGCCTGGACTGAACCAATCACCATTTGGATAACAGAGGAGATGCATGGCCCATCTCCTCGCCAGCTCCAGGGCAGCACCGCTGCGTGTTCCAGCTCTCTTGGTGACACTGTGCAACAGCTGTGCCCTCCTGTACAGCCAGATATGTCTGGACTGCCGCTCTGCAGCTGTATAATTTAACCTCAGACGTCAGCAAACAGCTCTGTGCTTCTCATTTTTTTTGTAAGCAGTCGGTCGTGAGAGATATTTACATCTTCTTCAAAATACACAGTGATGTTAGTCCTCTTTGCTGTGTTTTCAAGAACTAAAATGAAAAATGTTACTCGAAGTTAAAAAAACCCAACCTCTGAAATTCTGATACTTCTGGAACAAAGAGACTAACATTCTTCAGTTAAGACAGGAGAAAGCTTTCTTCAAATTGATTTGCACTCAGTACATCTTATTTCATCAGTTCAGAGATTAGATGTGTGGGTAAACTGGTTTCCAAGGTAACTGGACTAACCATGGGGAAGTCATCAGGGTGATAAGTAATTCCAAAAATTCAGAAGGTACCATGCGGAAATAAAAGAGAAGTCGCTGAACTGTGTCTGCTGAGATAAGCCTAAGATTTACTTATTTTACATTAAGTGGGGTAGGATTACTTAGAACAGTTTTTCTAATGTTTAAACTGGAAGGTCAGGAAGGGTGCCTGAGAACCTGACACGCAGCCAGAGGTGACGGCATGCAGAGCACAGGCATGAAAGTACGGACACACGAGCATCAGTGCTCAGGCATGCTGAGATCCCGCAAAGTTTTTGCTGCTGTGCTATCAGGTAGTTGCCCTACCAGTGAGAGGGAGCCAGGCAGCAACGGGGAACTGGAATAGTGTTTAAAACAGAGGAGACGGCTGAAGAATGAGTTTTAGGTCTTCGGAGGTCTGCAGCTGAGTTATGCAACAAATGCCACTGAAAACATGTGAACTCAACAAACCTGGGCTTCCAACGCCTGATGATGGTTTTTCAGGTTTTAGAGCTCCAGGCAATGCAATCCTTAGACACGCAGTTCGGTAAGAACAGAGCAAAACATTTTGCTTATTTAACTGTTTAATTCTTACACGCAGAGTTAAGTTCACTAAACACAGTACTTGAAGGTTGCAATTTTTGACTCGGATGCCATGATTCAGCAAATGTTTAAACCAGCTGTACAGACTAGAAGGCCAGACTTGTGGCATTTCAGCCACAAAATTCCCTGTCATTTGGGGCCAATTAAAACATAAATGAGAAATAAAATAAAAATAGTTGGCCTTAGATACTGCCTTCGAGGTGTTGCTCGCCTTTCGACCCCTGCACAAATCGCAGAGCGCATAGCAATGTGCAGTGCCAATCCATACTGTAATTTAAATTCAAGGCAAAAATACCAAGTGTCTGTTTGCAGACAAGGTTTGTAACTGAAAGCACACACACATACACAGTTAGAAAACAAAGATTTTGTATGCAGAAGAGGTAATTAAATTTTGAAGAACAATAATCAGCAAAAATAGGGAAAATGTGAAGTACTGAAGAGAATATAAATTGGCCACAGGTGCAGATGCCCTTGTCCACAGTGGCTTGATTTCTAAGCAAGCTTTGCACAGAGGTGGTCCATGGGTCGAGACCCCACCGAAGCACCTCCACCTGGAGGCCAGAAAATTCCCTCCCAGCCGCTGCCAGTCCCCGCACCCTGCCCACTGGTAGCACGGGGCTGAGAAGACCGTTTTCTTCTGTGGAGGTGGAAAAGGGGCCTTCAGCTCAATCTGCTCTTTCAGCGATGGGGTAAGAATTCTGGCATGCCCCCAGGGCCCACGGTCACAGCATGGCGGGGACGTGAGGGACAGTCTGCCTTTGTGCCAAGGCCTAACTTGGGTAGCTCATTTTATTTATTTCAACTATAGCACCATGGCATGCTAGACCCCATGGGTTCACTGCTGTTACTCTATACTGTGGGAAACTATGTTACTGTTCTTTTTTCAGTGCTCCAAATAGCGTTTCTGAGAGCTTTGGAAAAGACCTGGGAAAGACCAGCTCATAATATCTGAAATACTTTTCTGAGCTCAATCCTCTAAGCTGCTTCTCAACCTAGAAACAGCAGCACCAGCTGCAAAAATTCAGGGGGCTTCTGTAGGAATATAAGCTGAAATAGCTTTGCAAAGCTTTGCACTCAATGCAAATATCCCTAAATAGCCTGAAATTGTGGTACGCCGTTATGTGCCGCTTCTGTGCTCATTTCCTAATGTGCAGTACCAGAAAGAAGTTTGATACAGCACCACAATAACCCGGCATAAATATCTTGTGCAAAAATATCCTGTGCAGATTCAAACACGAAATCCTCCAGGTTATATAATGACTCTGAAACTACTTAAATGCAGTAAGGAACATATTTTCTTAAAATATCCATGGAGAGAAAAAAGCTCCTTTTAGCTTGGCTAAGGAGGATCCATGGCAGTGGGGGGAGGCGTTCATTTGGGTCTGGCTAACAGCAGGACTCTACAGCTATCCCTTATCTGCCCACAATTTAGTAAAACAAAATCAAATGAAAAAATCAAACTAAAGTCTGTGGCACACAGCTGTACAAAATAAAGACAGGTCTCATCCTGTAAGGTACTGCTTACAGGACTGGAAGTCCAAAGAGCTTCTCAACAGGATGGAATAATGTTTGTTTGCTTAGCTCCCCATCTCCGCAGCAAGCTTCCCAGCACATTCAGTGATAAGTTAGCACAGGAAGAGTCACTGTACTTGCTGTGTAAACATGCCTTAAAACACCACAGGAAAAAGAAAAAAAGGCCACCATCTGTAAAACAAGTAAAACAACATACAGCTGCCTCTACAGAATGGCACAGAGATGAATCAGCCACCCCCTGCAACTGCAAGAGAAAAATCTCTGATCCTTTAAATGCTGCATTCTTCAAAAAAAGCTTACCAGAGGTCTGCACACTTGCCCTAGCTTTGGTCTGTGGTATAAGGAGAAGACACACTTTCTTAGTTGCACACACAGGATCCTTCATACTCAATTCAACCACAAATTTGGTCTTTAGATTGGAAGTCTCCTTCACTTGACATAAATAAAATGTTGTGAAACCATCAAACCAGTTCCATAGAAATCAGCATGCTATTACTTCTCTATTGCACTGGATTCTTCCAATAATGTAGATTACTTATAAATGATTCTACAAGATTAATATTTATTTGAGGGGTTGGAGGAAGGAGAATGGTGTCACTACTTCAAAGGGCATCTTCAATCCCTCAGAAAAAAAATTTCAGCTGGCGTTCACAGTCTCCTGTCAATTATAAAATTATGAGTTAATTCTATATCCATCCGTCAGTAATTACATTTGAGCAGACAAACTGGAGAATTCATTTGGCTTATTTTACATAACATTTAAAATAAGACAAAGAATATGACTACATGGCAAGGTAAATTAGTCTTCTGTTGAGCACCAAACAGCTACAACCAGACTGCCGTTGGTACCAACCTGTCTAGTATAATTTTAATTCAGGTACACCTAATTTGTACTGCTGCCTGCAGCAATACACACACATATTCCCCATGATGTTCCCCCAACTTCTAAATCTCTTTTGTTTCCTGTAAGTAGCACAATACTGCAATACAAAGGAAAAGAGTACAGATTCTGAGAATTGTAATTTGTTTCCTCCTTCCACTGGCCAAGCATATAATTACAACCATGACAGCTAATATTTTCCAACGAGTATCGAGTCACGTCGGACTGCTGCTGCGAAGAAAGTCAGCACTTTCATAAAAACGCCAGGAACTCAAAGTGCTGCTTTCTCTTACTTCCTCTGTATTAATTTCAGTTTCAGTTCTGCCAAAGATATCATCACCAATAAACCCACTCTCGACAGCCGTGGCTTCACGTTCACTAAGGAGCTATGAAAATGAGCGAGGTACACTCTGGAAGCATTGGAGACTGCACAGGAGTTGCCTTGAATCCAAATGGTGGAGGACAGAGCAGTGGTTCAGGAATGAGGCAAGCACTTGGACAGATGCAGCTGCAGTTCCTGGCTCTGTCCACAGATTCCACCTGTACCTCCCTTACCTGTAGATCAGTGAGCATACATTGTAAAAGGTGAACTGTATTTTCCTTCTAACAACAATTCATCAGCATTGTAAGATTCCCAAAAAGCAGTTATCTGAACGTTAATACTTCTATTTAGCATTAAAATCTGAAGCTCTCAGCTCTACTCCCATCTCTTCCACTAAACTCAGCTGCATAACTGAGAATTATTCCATCTACCTCTGACTGTTTCTCTCCCTACAGTGTTATCTGTTGGGCTTATTTATATTCACTATGCAGACAAAGAGACATTCTGGTCACAAAATGAATACCTTGATAAGGCCTTGACTGTATATCAAAAACAGAGCAGTTTCAGGACATCAGTAAGAAAGTCTATTTTGGTTATCTTGGTTTTAGAATTATTCTAGCTTCTTTATTCATTGCTGTTTTATTTATCTTTTTTTCCTTGGGATTGTGCTCCAGGTTCAGATTGCTTCCTCACCTCCCAGGCACCACTTTCAAACAAAACAATAGGAGTGACAACCTAAAAAAGGAGTCAGGTTTCAGCTGATATTGTGATCAAAGAAAACAGCATGGAAAAGCATCCAGAGGAGCATGGTTTGAGGAACAAACACAGTTTATTATCACTAACTGGGGAATACTCCCACTAAAGTATTCATGGTCTTATTAGTTGGTCAGAGCAAAATACAACATCTTTGTGCTGACTGAATTAAAAATCTGGAGTCGAGCCCTCAAATTCCCACAAAACCCAAAGGGAAATGAAGTTGCTTTAGGGGTGCTGCTCCACACAAGTGAGCATGAATATCAACCATGGCCCTGCCCTAGGGTCATGAACCAGCACACTGAGCCAAGAACCGAAGCATCGCATACTGCAGCCTCTCCAGCTTCTGCTCCTTCCAGCTCACACCCCTAACGAGAGCTGCACACAGATGCCTCCCTTTACTCAGGACTCAAAGCCTGCAGTTCCCTCTGGAAGGCAGGTGACTGTCACATTTAATCAAAAGAAGGGGAAAGATCTGATTCTCTTCTTGAAAGCCTATCCAGGAGATGAAGATATGAGAGTGGTGCACCATCTATAAAAGGCCAGGTGGTTATAACACTCATCTGCTATGTGGGAGTTGAACTCCATTACCTTTAAGTTAAAAAACCCTTTTTTTCTCCTTTTTAATCTAATAGCTCCTTATATATTTCCTTTTCAAGAGTCCTTCAGTGAGTCTCAGATCTAAAAATGCTGCTCCTAGTGCTGAAGGTGAACAGTCTAAATATTAAGCTATTAAGATACACAATCACTTTTGCCCTTGTGTTCTTTCCAGTGCCAGGACCTGCAAATTCTCTCTGTAGATAGATTTTTTGGGTCCCATGTTCAAGAGAAAGAATGGAAGAACAAATGATTTCACCTACAGCATGATGTTTAGGTAGAAGCTCTCCTGCAAAACGAAGGGGGGAGGCCTAAGTACCCCCCTATCTAGGCACATCCTCCAGAGATGGTTATTAGCCTTCTTCCAATTTCTCTTCCGAACGGCCTGGACAAGCCTAAGTTTTTACTAATATTGGTTATAGATTTGCAACACATCTGACTTAAGACAGTGTACACACGTTCCAAGATCACTAAGCAAGAAACCCCATTAAGCAGTAATAAAGGTTTCCCAAGCATCTTCTCCATCAGCTTAGAGATGAGATGTGATACCACAAAGGAGACTTACTGACTAGTAATTAATCTCATCAAGAACTGCTTTCAACTTAAGGCACTACATTCTGGCACAAAGCTGACGGCGTTTGTTAGAAGCTGTCACCCAAAAAAGCAGGATATTTTTTTAGTTATACATAAAAAGTATTAAAAGCTAGGAACTTTAAGTCATTTGCTCTCTTTTTGAAGCAGCTTTGCATTTATTTGAGTAGGGCTAGATTTTGAAGTTTTTTCCAACAAACCATCAGCTCATCCTTTTGTTAATAAGATCTACCTGGAGCAGACTTTCCCACACAACTCCTATATCTGGACACAGGGACCATCTCGCCAGTACTCAGTGTCATCAGACAGCAGACTACGTGCTCAGCACTGTTTCCTTGCAAAACAGACTGCAGTTCTCAGGCTCTGCTTCTTTAGGGATACAGTCAGGGCACAGAGTAAAGGCCAGCACTCCCTGCAATTCACAGACTTTGTTCTTTCATCACAGGTATTTTGCTGTGGCTTCCTTTTTTTGGTTTTCTTTTCTAGCTGATGAGCTGTCAAATCTTTCTCTTAGAGCAGACTGCAAACAAAGCTACACATTTTTACTTAGCCATAACATGAAACTGAAAAGCCTTTGCAGTGCACATCCAGTGCATGAGTAAGGAGAGACTACAAAATAGGTGAAGTACTGCCAAGTCACTGGGGTGGTTCTAAAGACATGTCCACCTTAAACTTCTATATCCCTGGAAAAACATAGAAAAAAATCTTTTGAAAATCCCCTACTCCATGACATGAAAGTTGTTATGATCTTAGCTAAAAAGTACCCTGCAATATCACTGCAAGGCTTCTAGCGTAGGTGGGAAGCACACTGGAGACTCATGTGCAGGTTCCTTCCCTGGTTTTACGGTTGTAACTATGCTCCCATCTTTAAGAAAAATTCCCTAAGCCATCTCAATTTGAGAAACTCTTTAACATTAAGTTTCACCTTCTTTTGCTTTATTACACCACTCTCAAGCTTTTTATGCTCCAGACATTTTGCTCCCTCACATTCGCTTCCAGTTTACCTGCTGCCACACGCTGTGAGGAAAGGAAGCTCTGCACCTCAGAGCTGCTGCTGTCCTGATGTCCACTCTATTCACCACTTCCCTAAGGTCAGAAAAATCAGTATCTGTGCACTTCTTCATCAGCATCATCACGCCTGTACAGCTGCTCTGTTACAAATGCACACTAGCACCTTACTTTCTGTTCTCTGTGTGCTCACCACATGGTGCAGAAGCCCTGGCTCGTGGTGACTCAGCTGCGCTGCAATGACAGCGTCCAGCAGTCAGTGTGGTTTGCAGCTGCCCTAGGACAGATACATCACAGCAGCGAATGCCGTCATAAACCCAGAATTCCCTCCCCTTCCATCATCTCTATGTTTGATAGCCCATCATGTGCCACTGGGTGCTCTCACACGCAAGCTCAGTGAACTGAACCAGAGCCCATGTTGTAACTACTGGAAATCTGCTCTCAGTACCAGCAAGCTCACTTGCTGATCATGTTCATGATGGCAGCAGGACAAAGGGCTGCTCGATGTCAGGGAGTCCCCAAAACACCTTATTTATTTCTGATGGTAACACTCTGAGCTCTGCACCGAATACACAGATGTGGATATCAGCACAAGCAGCTGATTCAAAGAAAGGTATTTTAAATGCAGTTTATTCTACAATTGCATTTCTTCCACTACAGAAATGTAATGAAAAATGAGGTTTTAAAGGGGGCAGGAGGCAGTCCTCCTTCTCCTCTGCTACAAAAGATAAAACGTTGACCTTCATTTTCAAAGTAATTCAAGCCAGCCATTAAAAGACAGCTCGTGTTCAGCGAGTCACCAACAGAGCTGTACCTCGGAATTCCAGTGCTAATAAAAGACAAGGAATTTGGTCTAGTATTTCATGATTATAGTACCAGCCTTGTTGCACAGAGAACAAAAAACACCAGAGAGACGACACACCATGCTTACCCTTAACAGACATTTTTACTACTCCCTCCCCAGCAGGTTTCCCTCGCACTGCAAAAATTTTTGCAGATAAAGCAAGCCCCACACCTTTGGGAGCGTTATGTTTGTCATCAAAGAATAATTTACAGAGTTTTCAAGACAAAAATTTCTCTTTCAAAACCTTTTGATTAATTACTACTACAACATGTTATTAGCTGAATATCTGCATACACAAATAAATGTGCTCTTTCAATTCTTACTTTTCTGGGTGTACAGGTGTGTATTTTAAATGGGGGCATCAGCAGGCCTGCCTGTAAGAGCTGCCCAGGTGAAGCAGATGCTCCCTGCAACACGGCCCAGAGGAGATGAGGCTTCCTCTCCTCTCAGGTGTCAGCCACAGCTAAACCAGGTTTAAGGAAAACTGCAGTGGAACATATGGCACAGCTAAATTCTGTAGGCTGACAGAGCAAAGAAGCAACCTATCAAAAGCAAAGAATGAGATACAGAGCAGGGAACAAATAGCATTTACAGAGCCTCTATGGATATGAAGCTACACATTTCACAGATACTTTTTATAACAAACATTAATCAAACTTGAAAAAATATATCTAAGCAACACAAACAGGAAGCCTGAGGCAATTTCACTTCCTCACACAAATATTTGCATTAATAGTACAATCTGCTCACTAATGGCAATACAACTTAGTGATACTGCTCAGAACCAACACTTTTTCAGGAAGTAGCAAAAATAATAAACTGGAAATTGCATGTATTTCTTATATCCATTGCTTTCCAATTAATTCTTTCTCACTGAGACGTTTATATACATATATATAAACCCAATGATATACTTTAAGATAATATAAAATAGAGCCATAACTTAACAAAGAGGATGAATTAAGATCTTGGCATAAAACTGTAACAAAACAAACACAGAGTGAAGTTATGATTGAGGTAAACAAAGTGTGATGCTGGTGTGAAGTTAAGAAATAAAGTGAATGAGAACATGAGCAAACTGGCAACAAATGAAATTGCTTTGCATTTACAAAGTTCAGCCAGCTCAAATGTGACTTAAGTGTTTTCATACCCATCTAGATCATTTTTATCACTTTTATTATGTCATACCAAAAACTAGAGCGTAACTCAGACAAAATTACAGCAGTTACACAAGCTGCAGTACTTGAATTAACATTCTCCCACAAAAGAAAGTAACTTCCAGTTAATAAATCAGCAGATAGCGATCAGTTCAAGTACATTCCTGAGAGCACAGCAGAATTGCCTTGAGCAGCTTAGCAGAGACGGATGCAGAATAGTGCACAGCTGAACTTTTACAGTCAGAATAGACATATAGCCTACTAAATTCAAAAACACACCCTGGTTAAAATCTGAACAAAATGGAAACAGACACAAAAATCTTTTCAGATTAACAACCACCTTCATGGGGAAAAAAATTACAAAAATAACCCACAGAGAATGATTTACGAAGATAAACTCAGTAAAAATAAAATAAAATAAAATAAAATAAAATAAAATAAAATAAAATAAAATAAAAGCCACCACAGAAAATTCTTCAGTCTTTCAAGTGATGGCTATATGTAAAACAATGACAAAAAGTCATAAACTGATAATTTAAACAAGATGCTTCTCTATTTTCACTCTAGTTTTAATGTAATGCAACGTGTCGTGTATGTAGCCTCAGAAAACGAGGTAACAGGATAGAAACTGAAGTGATGTCCCAGGCCATCAACAACAGTAACTGCACTCTGGCACATAACCAGAATCAATACAGGAAAAACACCTGAAAGAGAAGACAACCAGAGACCAGACCCAAAAAGTAAATAAAGAGCAGAGAACAGCAGGGCTCAGACAACACTGGGCAGCCAACAGAGGCAAAATGGCACAGAAAGGGTTCAATTGCGTATTTGGGATAACGCTGTACCACGGGACTACTGATGCACTGCTGAATGGCACGGATTAACAGCAAGTGTTCTCCAGAGCTTAGAGAGACACAAGTTCCTTCGGACTAGGAAAACAAAATAAACAAAAATCACGTATGGGTGCAAGAGACATGCTTTACAGATCAACTTTTAAGCCAAAGAGTAAAGAATATCTACTTTATACTCCTGACTCTCCATTTTAATCCCTTTATTCAAAGTGCAACTCAAAGAAAAAAAAAAATTCTCACTAATTTCTCTCATGTTTTTCTAAAATGCCATTAGTCGTGTCCAGCGATACCAGTTCACTGGGAGTTGCTGAGTTGTATGAAATGACCTAAATGCCTTTTTTTGTCATTATCGGAAGGATTTCACAGAGAAACCAGTAAACTCCATACATTTTACAAAGTAATTTTGAGACTGTATTGAAGTTGTACAGCACAAAGTGGAAGTAGTTCCCAATTTAAGCACAGCTTTTGAGTACATGGCCACACCTGAACATTCACGCTCTAATTCTCAACAGAGTTTAGGCAGCGAAGGGACAGACAGTGACAGGAACACACGTCGAGGCTCCTGCCACATGTAAAGTACCAGCAGGCTTTGCCTCTGTAGCAAATGAACACCACTCCTCAACAGTTCTATTTTTGTTCGGGTTGTTTTTAATGTTTCCTTTTAGGCATAAATATCTAACTAAAAATATTTGTTTAAACATTTCCCAAATCTTTTTGCGTTGCTCACTTCAGTCATTCTGCTCATCCTACAATGCAACTAAGTACAAAAATAGCTTCAAATCCTTTTTTGGATGGTTATTTTGATTGACAAACAGGAAACACTGCTGTGTGCAAGTTCATGTTAACAGGAAACATTAAAAGCCTCCTATCAACCCTTAAACTAAACCTACTGTCTGTTAGGGGTAATAGATGTATATATGCATGAGAATGTCATTCAATTTGTGTCACCAGCTAAGGTGACATTCTGTTCCCTGTCACATCAACACAGCTGCAGTTCTTCCCTTTGCTTTTCTTGCAAAGCAGCAAAATGCTGCATCCCTTAGATACTCCATAATTGTTTGAAGTCCAGAAAAATTCAATATTGTGATCATGTTCTACTACAAAGCATGATCTGCCATATCATTCTACAATGTTTAACACAGATTCTAATTAGTAATGAAATATACATTATAGACATTGAAAAAAAAGTAAAAGGTAAAGCTTCACAATCCAAAAAACAAGCCAGGATTTCCCCACCTAAATGTTTATGTATTTTAGGGGCAGGAAAACACATAAAAAACTTCTAAATCCCAGAAATCTGTATTTGACCACACTCCATCATAATTACAAGTAGCGATTCAAGCTGTATTAAATGAGGTCTTATTAAAATATACATTTTTAAACAGAAGTAACTACTACAAGCAGGGAAAAAACTACAGAAATTGCTGCACGACCTTTGGATTCCCAAAACCATGCATCTTACAGAATCATAGAATCATCCAGGTTGGAAAAGACCATCAAGACCATCAGTCAATCTGACATACCGAGTTCCATCACTAAACCATGTCATAATTTGATAAACAACACGAGAGATCACTCAGTATATTTTACCAAATAATAAAATTGAAAGAACTCATCTTGGATGCAATTCAGCTGCTTCCTTTGCCAAAGTTCACTATTGGCAACGTAATTACTTCTCTGACTTAAATGAAGCCTTAATCCCAGCACGGCTGAGGTGGGCAGGGCCTCTGGGTCCATCAGGCCCAGCCCTGCTCCAGCAGGGACACCCAGAGCAGGGGGCCCAGGCCCACGTCCAGGCACCTCCTGAAGATCTCTGAGGAGGAGACCCCACAGCCCCTGGGCAGCCTGTGCCCGTGCTCTGGCACCCGCACAGCACAGCAGTGCTGCCTGGTGTTCAGGGGGAACCTCCTGTGCTCCAGTTTGTGCCCACTGCCTCTTGTCCTGGCACTGGGCACCACTGAACAGAGCCTGGCCCCATCCTGTTCGCACCCTCCCTGCAGACATTTATGCATATTGGTGAGATCCCCCCACACCTCCTCTTCCTCAGGCTAAACAGGCCCTGCCTTCTCAGCCTCTCCTCATAGCAGAGATGTTCCAGTCCCTTTATCGTCTTGGTGGCCCTTCCTCAGAGTCTCCACTGTCCAGGTCCCTCTTGCACTGAGCAGCCCATAGCTGGACCCGGCACTGCAGGTGTGGCCTCACCAGCACTCAGCTGAGGGGCAGGATCACCTCCCTCGACCTGCTGGCAGTGCTCTGCCTAACTGAGCCCAGGACACTGTTACCCTTCTCTTCAGCAAGGACACGCTGCTGGCTCACATTCAGCTTGGTGTCTACCAGGGCCCCAAGCCCTTCTGCACCCAGCTGCTCTCCACCCAGGCAGAGCCCAGCGTGTCCTGGTGCTGGGATGGTTCCTGCCCCAGTGCAGGATGCTGCACTTCATGAGGTTCCCACCAGCTGACTCCTCCATTCTGCCAGTTCTCAAGCTACCTCACTGTATACATTTTCTAGCCCACGCTCAACAGCTTCTCCACAAGGATGTTACGTCAGAGGCCTTACTGAAGTGAAAGCAGACAAACTCCACTGCTCTCCGCTCATGTGCCAAGCCAGTCATTTCATAGCAGATTATCAGGCTGGTCAAGTGTGACTTCTCCTTTTTAGTGGTCAAGACTTATCGGTAACGACTGTGTCATGCACTTGCAGTCAAATGCTGTTAGCAGTCATTCTGGATCTACAGCTACTAAGGCTGGAAACTGCTTTACTGGGCATAAGGAGAGAAGAAGAAAAAAACCTCTGCTTGATGGTATTTCCCCCTTCCCACACCTTAGATATTGACATGAAAGTGATGTGCAAAATATCAAGAATACAGCTTTCAGTCAGACTAACAGATCAATAGAAGTGTGATAAAACTCAGCAACTACTTCAAAGGAAATGACTGGGCAAAGAAGAACAAAGCTGTGCGGTCTGGGTAGTCTCATGCTCTTAAACACCATCCTGAAGCGTTATCAGCTTCACTAGTGCACTTTGCCACATTTCTAAATGACCAGGTTATAACTATTTTTTTTCTAGGGTACTCACAATCTCCAGAATCATGAGGTCTCCTTGGTTTGCCTTTGTGAAAAAAAATGCTGAGTTAAAATACTCTGATTATTCAATTTAAGAAGTACATGCACAATAAAGTCTACCGGATAATTACTCACTTCTGCGCTAACGAACAGGTATCTCTGGGTTTCCAGGATGGCAGAACTGACACAAAAATATCTAAGTATCTCCAGATATGGAGATTGCGACCTATTTAAATATGTCAGTATCTAAATATGTCAGTCTATCTTAAAAAAACAACTGCAAATCTAAAGGATGCAAAGATGATTACAAGCTGGACAAAACCTTATGGGGTGTTCATTTACTATGAAGGCTGTGATCTAGCTGAATTAGACAGAAATCTGGTAATACAACTTCCAAGAGCCTCTATAGCTTACTGCTTTTAAACAAATGACGTGAATAGTAAGGCATTTTATCAAATAAAAGGCACTAGGCCTACGTGCCGCATAGTCTGAATATAAAAAGATATCCTTTCAACACGAACCAGCATCTTACGCCCTTGAGATTACACACCAAATACTGAGGTAGATGGAAACTGCAGAGAGGAACATAAAAAAGTTACAGATGTGCACAGACTAAAAGCGCTGCTGCAGCTGTGCTAACACAAGGCACGCCGGTCCCGGAGCTGAATGCTGCACTCACACCTTACACCAACCTTATCATATGGAAATATCTGAGTGAGCTGACAGGTCCCTTGAATCAATTTAGCGAGTAAAATTAGCTTCTGCTCTCACTAGAATACTTGCTATATAAAAAGGGCACCAGAGAACAACAGGTATCATTTTGTACCATTTAACTACAGGAATAGCAGGTACTTTTTTAATAGATTATTCATGGCCTGTAAGTTCAACAGTGCTGAAGGAAATTCCATACCTGAATAGAATTAATAGACACTGTTAGACAATACAATGGCCTATTAGAAGCATAGGAAAAGAGATGGAAATTGTCTGTGCCATTGCTTGCTGTTATAATTCTTTAATCCTAGTTGGAAAATACTCAATTCCATCTTAAAAGGGGCACATTGCCACTTAGCCCTCAGGTGCTTTTTCTGTATGAATATACCAGAGATGCAATTATGCTCTTTTTCAGACTTTGCCATCCCTCACTGAGCAAGATAAATTCATTAAGCCCTCTGTTTTACAATGGCACTAACCAAGAAAGATTAAGAGCGGCAAGTTGCTGCAGCTCTCCTGCAAACTCGCTTGTCTGAAGCAGGATCCACCACAGCCCTGAGGAAGCCTCCTTAGTGAGGTATGAAAGGACATCCAGAATTCCCTACCACTACCACAAGACGTTGCTTCATGTACCTAGAATGCCATTTCCCCTCCTCACGGCTGCATCATGCTGCGGGTTGCTGCTGTCATTCTGTGCAAGATATGCACAGCGCGGCTCTCTCCTTAGCGTTCCCTCCCTATCAAAGAGTCTGCACTCGTCTGCAGTGAAACTTCTTAGCCCCTAAATCCATCTCCATAACTCAAGTCCTCCCAGTCACACATATTTTATTGTAATCCCTCTACACTGTGCTAAGGCTTCCCCACTTGCTGACACCAGCTTCCAAAGACAGGACTACTGAAAATTTTAACAAGGTCTTCCATCTTATCAAAGGCAGATACTAATTTAATCTGACATATGCTAGCTCTCATAAATCCATCTACATGTATTCCATTTCTCCATTTGCCTCCGTCTTTGATTATTTTTCCTCTATTGCTTTGCTATAGAAAAAAAAAGAGATCAATAATTTTCAAGCTGCCAGAACCATCTCTTCGGTATGTTCTGAAAAATAGCTACTGCATTTGCTCTTTTACAATTAAATGCCATCTCTATTTTGTCATTGCTGTTCTGTTTGCTTAGAAACGTTTGCTCCAAGGCTTTCTGAAATACAACTTCTTTCTTCCAGCCACCATCAAACCCAAGCACTAGAACCTCTAGTTCTTCATTTCATCTTCATTTCACTGTAAGAATTTCCACTCTAAGAGTTTCTTCCTCTATACACTTATTTCACTCTTAATCCTAACTCCATGTTCAGCATGACCAACTACAGTAAAAAATAAGGCAAAATATTAATATACACTGGGGGTGATAGCTGTAATCATAACCTCATGCTCATCGTGTAATGCCTCACTTCCTCTCTTTTTACATATTCAATGAATAAATAGCTTCTCACTTCTCAGATTATTTTCCTTTACAAGGTCAAACTCTGCTGGACTTCTGGCAGCATCTTATTCACACTTTAAAACTTCTGAACTCTATGACAACTTTCCCTTTTTGAGCAACGACTTTTGCCACTCCTTGCAAATTCTTGGCTAGCTTCTGATATTCTCCTTGGCTGACTTTCCTTTTAGTCAGATCTGCAATCCTTCGGCTCATGTACTCTGCCTTTTTCTGGAATGCAAATTCTGAATTTAAGCGGTTCCAAGAACCCCACCGTTAGCTCCCTTAGCACTTTGGTTCACCTCACTTCAATCTGTTTCCCTACAGCTTCTCGGTCAGCATTTCTGAAATTCAAAACCTTTAATTGAAAAACCCTTTCAATTTAAACCACATAAACCTCTGATTCATTCAATCAATTACTCAATGCAAACTGTTTCTACAAATGGCTCTCCTAGAATGTCCTCAGTGCTTACAAAACCAAGTTCAGAGGAACATCATTTCTGTTTAGTTCAGTATCTGTGTGTGAACACTGCATCCTGGAATAACTGGTCCCTAGGCTTAGCAGCGCAATTAAAGTCTCCACAATATAATGTGTTTGACAAATAGCTCGATTCCATCTACTGTACTCCAATATAATTTCCTATATAATTAATACAAGAAAACTCTTCTGCATCTAAAAGTATTGTGTGCCAAGACTCCCATCCAGTGAAAGCATACATCTCAGTTCAATAAATGCTTCATGTATGAGATAACTATGTAGAAGAGACCAACCTTTTAATATCTGAAAAAGCAACTTGCTCTGGAATGTTTCATCCTTTCCTTGCTGTTCTTGTTCTGAGAGCATCCACTCTTTGAATGCTTAGTATTTACAGGAAAATGCTTATTTGTTGTTCCTTTTCCTGACAAAAATAAACAAAACGTTCTTCCAAGATCTCTTGTAACAAACGTAACTGAAATACGGAGCTTGGTCCCAGAAATGCTCTATATATTCTACTATCAGAACAAAGAAACTAGCTATAAGTTGTTGACTTTTACAAATATTGTTAGCATCACAACCTCTGCAATACAACATTCTATTCCTTCTTAGTCTGTAGAGCTTCCCATAGCTCGTAACACCTGAAAAAACGCCCGCAGTCATTTTATGCAGCAAAATATGCATGTTTCAAGCTACCTAAGCATGAGGTCAGTATCTCAAACTATTTCACAACTGAGAATTAACAGAGCTGTTAAACAACTTGCTGCCTGTTTTATGGAGTTCAGACACCTGCACAAAGGTTCTGTGTCTTATTCAGTGTTACAGCAGAAATCAGCAACAGAGCCCAAGCCCATTTAATTCCCAGTTTCATGCTTCAGCCAAAGCTACCTGCCACTCCTAAAGCTGTAAACAAAGCATGGACACAGGAGCTCCAGCAGAGAAGTGCCCCAACCCATGCCAGGACTACTTCATTTATAGAATCATGGGCTCACTGAGGCTGGAAGGGACATGTGGAAGTACCTAAATCCAACTCCACATTCACTTAAGTAAAGCATGAATAGAAGCATCAGCAAGGTTGGAGCCTGGAACCATAAAGTGCCTGTGGACAGGGAACCTTCACTGCTGACTTCTGCAAACCAACATTTTATTGATGGATAAATACCAAACATTGAATCAGCAAATAAATACTTCCTTCTTCAACACTAACATTTGAAAATATTGCAAGTGTATCTCATTTTGATGTTTAATAAACAAAGAATAATATTTTGGAGAATAAAAATTACCGAAGTGATTATATTGTCAAATTGTTTCAGACTCAGTCTTCACCGCTGTTTAGAAACCTGAGTACATTTTAATGTGAGAAATGGGGAATAACTAAAGGAAAAATTTACTCCTGGAACTGATTTTTTAGGAAGAAAAAGCAGCATATAGCTCCTCGGAAATTTTAAAACAACTAAATGAAATACAAATGTTATTTATATTTACACTAATCTTCAGTCACAGCGCGTCTTGGAAAACCTCTTCAAAGGCTCACTTGAAAAAAAGAGTGAAGCACAAATTCAGATTCCTGATGACAATGTGAACAAAACACAATCTAGAAAGCTGCAATACTGGACTCATGTTGCGTGACAGAAGAGATGAGCAACCTACGAAGCACGGACGCTAGGAATTACAAGCCTTTCCTTTGAAATTAGCTGAAGTGTGGATGTCTCATCCACCGTACGCCTTCCATTGCCATTACCTCCTCTCCCACTGACCCCACAATGCAGGGATCCCCATCACTGTCCCCCAGGAAGCTTTGTGCAACCCTGAAACTGCAGTGGCAGCTCTGGGCTGGCACCCTCAGTGCACCCCACGTTCCCTCCCATCTGCCACACGATCTGATCGCACCCTTCCCAACCCCTGCAGCCCTCCAGCCCCGTGTCAGTGCAGCAGAAACTTGCACTAGAAGAGTCAGCAGCAGACACTAATTTCTGCAAGCAGCTTTAGTGGTTTAACACATACCTCGTGCCAGAAACAGGGCACTGACTGGCGACGTGCCCTGGAGCTATCAGGATATCAGACTCAGGGGAAGGAAGAGAGGTGGGCATTAACCTTGTATCCTAATCCTATCCAGGATGGAGCAAGGATGGCTCGAAAATGTCTATGATGTGGACAAGTAATACATTTCCATCTGCTAGAGCATGGAAAGTCATGAGCTAATGAATTGTGTGCTGCTGGTCAGCCCTGCCCAATTATCCCACAGTGTTTGGGATGTGGTGTATAACCACACCCCCAGGCAACCCTGCAAAATGCGACAGAAGGCCAACAAACCACAGAACTTCTGTGCTTTTATCCTTTTTTTTTTTTTTTTTGGTAGAAAAGCATCCCTGAAGAATTCACTTGATTGTATTTTTTTTCTTATTACACCTATGTAATGTTTTCACCTCTTACACTTGGACTTTCAGTTCTACCACTGGAGTTTCAACCAAACACAGCACAGGAATGGGCTGGTGCTGGCCAAGGCCTTCATATCGCTACACAAACACTCCACGTGGTACCAACACGCACAGACCTCGTCCAGCAACACGCAGACTCACGCCCACTCCCACCAGGAGCTCCTTCTTGCCTCCTTTTGGACGATTTCTGCACAGAGCAGACACACACACCAAGCACCAAGAAACACGCTGGGCCTGCGATGGCCCCAGGCAGCCACTGACTCCAAGAGAGCCAAGGCCAGCAGCCACCCCACAGCCCTGCAGGGGGTGAGCAGCCGGTGGAACACAGGATCTGTGACAGCAGAATCACCGCCTGTAACAGCAGAAGCTCCTGCAGCCATCGGATTGCATGCTTCTCTCCAGAGCAAGTTTCTACATAAGTTTCCTGCTCAGGCGATAAGCAGAATTCAATCTTTATCAGTTTGGTGAGTAAGATTTTAGTTTTTCATCTTTTACTCTGTATCTCAATACTCCTCATAGTCCAAAGCATCTCCTCTATGGGACAAAAGGGTTCCCCTAAGTGGTGACACAGTCACTTTGCTCTTAGCACTCTTAGTACTCTTCCGATCTTACACACTTGCTTGAAAATTCCCTTGGAAAAAGATAGTTTAGCCATCGCCAATTCAAAGATGTTCATGCTGTTGAGACCCTTATGGCACCACCCACTCATTTCATAGGTGTCAAGTTCAAACGCCAATTCAGCTAATTACTTCAGAGCTCACCTGTAGGAGTGTGGAGGTACGACACCATGAAATCTGCACTAAGCACCTCGAGTCTGGGTGGAACTGTTCTCTAGCAGAGCAGTTCATTTTAATAAAGACCAATCAGTTTTCAACAGTTCAGAAAATACTCCTAAGTTGCTTTGTGTTTTCCTCTCTCACTCACACTACGTATAAGACAAGGTTTCAAAAAAGTATTAACAGAAGAAGATATGCCCACTAACACATGAAGTGGCCAAAAAAAAAGGAAAAACTGGAAAAATTCTTACACAGTTACTCTCTCTTCAGCTAGCAAGCATCCATGTACTGGACAGCTGAAGTGAGCCATTTGCTAAATTTATAAGGTAAAATTGCAAGGTGGGGAGGGAACGCACAACCCCTGCCCTGTGCACTGACCACTGACGCATACTTGCAGGACAGTCACTGTTCCTGAGAGCCAGCTCTCAGCCTCCCAGCAGTGTGTTGAGTTAGCAGGGCCATCAAAGAGGAGCCCACAGGGACAGGTGTCTGGGAGCCGGCAGGTGCCCCAGCTGCCACCTCGGGCCGCAGCCCGCAGCGGCACGGCCAGGCAGGCGCTGGTGCCCGGAGCATCCCGGGGCACACAGGACGGGCACAGGGAAGGGCAGGCGAGCAGTCTGTTGTCCTCTGCAGCTTTTGCTGCGCTTCTTCCTCCCACGAGGTCTCGCATCTGTCTCCCCACGTGACTGGCAGGCTGTACACATCTGGGGACTGGCAGGCTGCACCCATGTGAGGGGCACAGCACACAGAGCAGTCACACGGGGATCTACCAACCCCTGCTACGCTGCTCTCTCTCAATGCAGCTTTTATTCTGCTTTCCTCCTATCGACAATGAAGATGTTAAAATAATTAAAGAAATGATTATTTCGCTCTGAGTAAGCTTGTTAAGAATGCTTTATTCCAAAAACCATGACAAATGCACTCTTTGATTACTCAAATGACTGCTCCAGCATTTTCCTGATGGACTGTTATTATTACTTGATAATATATAATATGACATAAACATAGCATGAAAATCTTGAGAAGAAAAATGTTTTATCTAAGTAATTAGAGAATATTTTGTAACACTTGGCATGACAGCACAACCCAGACAGAGCACAGCAAAACACTGAAGTGTCAGCATCCCTGTTAGCTCTTTCAAAACAGCAAGAGTAAAACATCCTACCACCCAGAACAACATCGGCGTGGTCACTGTCTGAATTCATATCTTTCCGAACTTTAATAAAGATAATAAAGCAAATTTCTGTGTGTGACTGTTTCCAGAAGACAGAGAAGTCATCTTGTCTGCTAGTGCAGCCTGAGGGGGAAGGAGAGGGAGGGGATGACTTCCAGAACCCTTTGTAATAGAAGTTCTCTCTGCTTCATCTCCAAAAAATTTAAAGAAATTCAGCTAGTTTAATTACACAAATAATCCAGAGGGAGCACAAGCACTGTCTGAATTTTTGCTCAATGACACAAGCCTGAATAAAACACTAACAACAAAAAAAATCCATTATCTTGGCACTGAATATTTTGTTTCAGCGTAATAAATGGTCTCGTACAAGCACGAAACACAGGGCCATTCCCCGTCCTCCTCCCCTCCCAATAAACAGACGGAGAGACCTGCTTGCTTCATTCAGATTCAGATTCTCTATTACAACACACACCTTACCCCGACACAAACCACAGACAGTGCAAACGCAAATTTTGTAAATTGCATTACTTCATGTTCAATAGTCAAATTTGTTAGCTGACTTTATAACTTTCATTACTAAACTCAATGACAATAAATTTCAGTGAAAGATTTTTGTTTAAAAACTGTGTACATTGTAAGTATTCCACCGTATTCAGCCTTTCAAGAACCATTTCTGGAAAAACGACTGCGTTTCTGCATTTTGCATTTGAGACCACGTGCATTAAACACAACTTGGAAGCAAAGTCCTTCTATACAGGACTCTGAGACTCAGCAGTGAAATGTTGCCATAAAAAAAAAAAAAACACGACTAGTTATTCCTTTCTAGCTGAAAATATTCAAAACAGTCCACATTCTTGGCCATAATTTCGAGGTATTTAAAAAGAAACCTAAAAGAACTCTGCAAGAAACCCAGCCTTCAGTGGGTATTTCAGCCAATACCAAGGGAGCCAACTGACTTCCACCGCTCTGCAGCCTCTTACCTGCACTGACATACACTAAATATACATATCATAAGGTGTAATAATGTTTGTGACACCAATTCAGATGCAGAACAGTAAGTCCTCTGCTAGTGAGACAGGACCACTCTGCAACAGCACCCTGTATTTCATGACACAGGGTCTAAACACTGTGACTCTAAAGAACATCAAGGGGAGCTGAAGCAAAGCCATCCAACCCAAGGAAGCTGCAAATTCAAATTCAAAAGCTAACAACCAGCACAAAGGCCACCAACACCCCCTTCCATGTTTCACCACCTGATTACAGTTCAGTCACCTAAGTCAAAACACGCATGTTAAAATTCTGAGACTCCATAGACCTGGCTGCCATTCTCGATTTCTGCGAGCTCAGACAGCCACCAAGCAGCCCAGGACATGACACACGCTCATCAGAGCTCAGCTTGCTTCCTTCATTTAGGATTATGCTCCCTGGCCAACTGCAGTAAAAATGAGTACCAAAAGATCCTCCACAATCTTCTCAGCCCAAGTTCAACTGTCAAAGTGTACTTCAGGTAAAGTTGTGTTTGAAAACAAACCAAACCGCAGGAAAAGAATGCAGGAAAGTTTACCTTAATTGGAGCACGGCTAAACTGTATTTTTCTGTTGGCTGGGATCTCATCTTCGTCTGGCAATCCGCTAATTTCCGAGTATTCCATATCGGGTTCGTAACAGTTATTCTCATCGCTGTCATCCTGATCATCCTGTTCGGTCCCTGTCTCTCCCCAGTCAGAGTTATATCTCGATCGTACCCTGTACACGTTGTAGTCGGAGTGCATGTACACGTGGGAACTCTGAAAATTGTTCACATCTTCATGCACTTCCTTCTCACTTGCCTCATCATAATGGGTCTCAGCAGCATCTGAGGCAGCATCTGTTGCTAAATCATCTCCTGAAACTGAATGTCTTGCTATTTCTGCAGCTTCAGGCCTATCAGCAATACCCTCTGCATGTTCTGATCGTTCCTTTTGTCGCGACGAAATTTCTGTGTCTGTTCTTGACTTACTCCTGGCAGAACCGTCCGTAGATCTTTCGCTGTCAAGCACCAGATCCTGTTGACTCACCACGGGGCTCTCAACAGAATCAGCACTTGTCTCCGTATTCTTCTTGACTTCTTCAGCTGTTTTTGAACCTGACACGGTGCCTGCAGACGCCTTCTGTCTCGGCGCTGGAGGCACGCTGTTTTGCTGAGAGTGCTCAGCAGACACCGCGCTGGGACTCGGCTTGGCCGGCGGAGACCACGTGCCGGCATCCTTCAAAGGACTGAAGCCCTCGAGGTTTGCAACAGGGGAGGAGATGGTTGTGACGCTGGACGAGAGGTTGAGCGGGTAGTGACCGGTCACGGAGTACTCTTCGTTGTTCTCCGACTTTTCCAAAACGACGACGTTGTGCGCGTCCGCGTTTTCAAAAACGGCGCTGAGCTGACTCACGGTCGGAGAGACAGTCTCCGTCCTGGGGCTGAGGCTGTCCAGGGAGTCCATGCTGCCCCTGTGCGACTTGGAGCTGCACCACTCCTCTGCCAGTTCGCTGGAGACTGCCTTCTCCTTCTTTGGGGAGTAGCGATTGGAGTGTCCCACGTCATGAGCGTTGCGCTCAAACATCTTTCGCGTTTCGGTAAACTTGGAGTACGAAGGGCCATCGTGGATAGTGTCAAACCTGCTAATCCTCTCTGAAACAGAAGATTCCAATTTTACAATTGAACCATCTGCTTTTTCTACAAATTCTTTGGGCCTGTTTCGTCTCTGAGGTGACGGAGGGCCGCCCTTTCCCCTGGTTTTGGGGGCAACTCCAGCACCTTCCGTGGGCTCCATGCCCATCTGCATAAATAAGTTCTTAATCCTATTGACGTTTGAGCCATATTTCCTTCCCCTGCTCTGAGAGGCCTCTCCTTCCTCTTTCGTTTTTGGGTCTCCATCTGATTTCGGTTTGTCAAAGGTGCTTTTCAGGGCCTGGAACTCAGTTCTGTAAGCATTCCTGTGAGGAGAGGCACTTCGGAGGGTCGATCTTTCTCCTGAAGACTCCGTTTTCATCATGTTTACTTCAGGAGAGCAAAACCAGCTCACATAGCTTCTGCGGAGCCGCTCTGTGACCCGTCACCCCCGGGCTCAGGACGTGCCGCCCTTCGGCAGGGCCATCCCTGTGGGGCTGGAGGCAGCACTAACCCAGCTGGGGCACAGAGGCACAGCCTGGGCCTTCCCCGAGCAGCAGCAGGCTCAACCTGCAAGAGAAAGCAGGGTGTTCTGAGTCACGCCATGCACTTGTGCCTCTTTCAGTCTAAGCCATCGCTTCCCTTTAGTTATTTGACAGATTTACCAAAAAAAAGTGAAAAAATACACTCTACCACTGCATGACCACATGGAAACTTGTCCTGACAAATTCTGTCACAGCCATGGTTGAGGAACCTGCAGACTGCAATATGTTCCACAGTGGAAGAGTGGACTACCACATTCACAAAGAAGCGTCATGTCACCAACACACGTGCACAGGAAAGCAATGCAGTATGACAGATAACACTACCTCGGTTACACTGAGCTTTTCTCAAAATAAGAATGAAATATCCCAAACGTCTGAGTTACTGACATATAACTACACCAACACAGAGACACAGCAAATGTAAGGCAACTCCTGCAAACACGAGGGCTCTGCTTCCCCGGGGCGCTCCGCAGCCCTCGCTCTCCCCGAGGAAGGGACGGGCACAAACACCATCACACACAAGGCGCCCGGAGGGGCTCTCCCAAACCCCAATCCCAAACCCGAGGGCACTCGGAACGCGGCACCCGGAGTCACCATCCTCGGATGGACTCACAGCGAGGAGAGCGGAATCCCCGCGCAGAAACTCACCCGCCCGGCGGTGCCCCAGGCCGGGGCGGGCTCCGCTCGCGGCCGCAGCGGGGGCTGCCCACGGGACTCCCGCTCCGCCCCTCTCCGCCGGCGGAGCCCGCGCCGCACCCGCTGCCGCCCGTGCGGGGCCGCCGGCTCCGGCGCTGCCC